>OX101794.1:8638657-8708657 GCA_944452715.1 Ophion slaviceki | reverse complement strand
TGTGTAAGCGAAAATACAACGAGAGCGTGTTAGCGTAAGGTCAACGACTCGAGGCCATAATGATGGAATTAATCGAAGCCAGCACAACCGAGGCAAGATCGCCTGCCGAAAAAACAACAATTGAGACATATGTAAGGCCCTATACAACTTCGAAAGAGGACTTCGAAGGGAATACCAAGTCATCGTAAAGGCTCAAGGATTTAAGGATCTCGGATCAGCCCTTAAAGGAGCAATGGAAGAGGAAAATTTGCTACTAGGAGGCGAATCCATAAACAAGCAGACTCGTCTGGAAAAACCAACACCGGTGACGTGCAATAAATGTCACAAAATGGGACACAGCAAAGGATTGCCGATCCAACACATCATCTTACGGAAGATACAGCCTACCAGCTCCATCGAAAAGCGTGCATCAACTCAACATCGCTTGCAATTACTGCAAGAAACCGGGACACGCGTACAAGAATTTGGCCGAAAAAGGAATTGGCAACAAGGACAAGGAAACGGACATCGACAAGCACCGGGAACCGGGTATCATCAAAATCATTAAATGAATTATCAGCAGGGCCAAGGAACCAGCTACTACAACAAGCGTGGGCCCCCAGGGCGCCCTAATCAGTATCTCTCGAACGCAAATAAAAATAGGCCAAAAGAAGAAAGACCGAAGGAAGAAAATCACAACGACAGCGAAAAGAAAAAAACAATTGGGTCATTTTCGCTCGATATGGCAACGGCAACGAAAGAAGACAGGCCAAGAGAAGAAAACCGCAACGACAGCGAAAAAAGGAAAACAATTGGGTCGTTTTCGCGCGATGTGGTAACGGCAACGAAAGAAGGCAGGCCAAGAGAAGAAAACCGCAACGACAGCGAAAAAAGGAAAACAATTGGGTCATTTTCGCTCGATGTGGTAACGGCAACGAACGAAGACAAAAAATGCAACGTCAGTAAAATAATCGAAGCATCGGATACAGGTCCGTCCTAAAGAAAAAATACAAGGAAGAAAATAAAATCGGACTGAATAACGACGATCAATTCTGGAGGAGCCGCCAGCGACTTCCACATCGCGTCTCCCCAGGCCAAAGACAAAATCCTCACGTTGAAAGGAGACACCGAAGCCCAATGTAGTCTCATAAAAAAGAGTGTATTGAAAAAGGACACAGAAATAATAGAAGAGACGATCGAACTCAAAGGAATCGGAGGAAAAAAATTCTACGCACTGTTCAAAATTATGCTCCTGCTCGAAACACCCGCAGTCAACGTAGAACACGGATTCTACGTAATAGATGACGCAGTACCACTGGAAGTAGACGGAATAATGGGTTTCGACCTCATGAGATAGCACAACGTCGACATCCTAAACGGAAGTCACATTAAAATATACGGATATCTGATCCCTATGCTGGACGGAACGAATAAAATTAAACTACCTCCCCGGGCAGAGCAAATGTTATACGCAAAAATATTGACGGCGAAAATAGGATGTGTCGCAACAAAAGAAGTGCGACCAGGAGTAAAGATAGGCGGATGTAGTGCGTCAATATGTCACATAGTAGTGCGAAACACAAACAATGAAGAAATCAAAATAGAAAGGCCAACGATGCAAATTGAAGAAATAAAAGAAGAAAAGCCAACCGAAGAAAAATAAATAAGTGCTGTATCGATCGAAGAAAAATTAAAAAGAAAAGACAAAATATGGGAAGAAATCAAAGGAAATTCGAATTTAAACCCAGAAGAAGAAAAATTCCTACGCGGATTCGCCGACGCATACGCTGTCGTCTTCCATTTAGAGGAAGAGCCGCTTGGGTGCACCCCTATAGTGGAGCACCGCATAAGCGTACGACCAGCGACAACGCCAATAAAAATTCGTCCATACCGATTACCAGAAGTCCACAAGCAAGAAGTGATGGCGCAGACAAAAGAGATGCTAAAAAACGAAATAATTCGACCGAGCAAGAGCCCAAGGAATGCTCCTCTACTCGTCGTTCCAAGAAAAGCCTGACGCCGACAGAAAAATACGCAAGAGAGTGGTAGTACACTTCTGGAAACTAAACGAAGCAACGGGAGGAGACTCATATCCATTGCCCAATATTACCGAAATATTGGACCAATTGGGACGAGCAAAATACTTCACGACTCTCGATTTGGCATCGGGATTTCATCAAATCCCAATGGCCCAAAAAGACAAGAAGAAAACCGCTTTCTTCACTCCTCTTGGATATTACGAGTACAACCGAATGCCATTTGGATTAAAAAATGCCCCACCAACCTTTCAAAGGCTGATATTGCTGAATTACAAGGACTAAAATGCTACGTATATCTCGACGATATAGTAGTGTACGGATCATCGTTCGAAGAACATAAGAAAAGGCTGACAGAAGTATTCGATCGGCTGAGAGAAGCCCAATTAAAAGTTCAACCTAGGAAATGTCGATTTCTGCGAAAAGAAACCCAGTACTTGGGACACATTATTACCGAAGTGGGAGTAAAACCCGGATGGAAGAAAATAGAGGCTGTACAACGATTTCCAGCCTCAAAAAACGTAAAAGAGGTTCAATCATTTCTGGGACTAGCCGGATATTACCGAAAATTCATACAAAATTTTTCAAAACTCTCAAAGCCGTTAACAGAACTGATCAAGAAAAAAAGCAAATTCATTTGGGACGAAAACTGCGAACAAGATTTCCAAAAATTGAAGGAAACTCTCAGCACCGCACCGATCCTGCAGTATCCGGATCTCGAAAAACCCTTCGTGGTGACAACTGATTCCTCTGACAAGGCAATTGGAGCAAGGGGGAGAGAGAGAGGGAGAGAGAGAGAGAGAGAGAGAGAGAGAGAGAGAGAGAGAGAGAGAGAGAAGAAATCGCAATGTAAGCAAAAAAAAACGAGTATTCGAACTCGCAAGAAAAAAATGGAAGAAAAGTATTGCACATACAAATAGGGGGGAAAAAAATATTGAAAATAAAATGGAAAACCCCTTTTGCTGGTTATCAATCTCAACAGTTAGGACGACAGAAGGGACTAATGAAAGAAAAGAAAATACAGAATTCCACGCAACGCAATTTTCCGCAAACCCAGGAATTTATTACGAGGAAATCGGAAAGCTGCGCACGATGCAGGAAATGTGGAAACTGGTAATCCGCATGGATCTTCTGCCAATTGCAAATAGAGAAAAGAGTATTAGGAAAAAGCTGGAAAAACTATTAGAACTATGTCAAACGATGCCAGAGGACAAGCTATGTGCTCTCGTAACGAGTTCCCTCGAAACCATAAAAGGAAAAATGAATTCCCAAATGCAGTCCATTTAAGATATAACTGGCACAAAGGGTAGAATAAATAAAAGAGGATTAATAGACGGATTAGGATCGATTATAAAATGGATAACAGGTAACTTAGATGCGAACGACGCTGCGAACATCGAACGGCAAATCACGGCGATAACGAAATAACAAGAAACAACAGGAGATGCGTTAAAAGAAAATTTTCAAATCCAGCAAATTACACTGAAAATGTTCAATCGCACAACGAATCGCCTCGCGGCAAACGAAGAAACACTAGGCCGCTTAATAAACAATTTACACCATGGAATGAAAAATCTCGTAATAGATATTTTAATAAGCCAACAATTGGACGAGAAATTAACAACTATTAGCGTAATAATCGAATCCTTACTAAACGACATACGTCAATTATCCAACTTTTTAGTAGGATTGCCGAAAGGAATCGTTAATCCTACAATAGTGCCACCTAGATAACTCTACGCGTATCTAATAGAAGCATTACCAAATCTACCAAAAGGACTGAATTTTCCGACAAAAATACGTCCAGAAAAAATTAACGAATTACTGGAAATTTCCGAATTAGGCGCATGTAGTATTCAAAATACCCTCACCGTTGTGATAAAAATTCCATTAATTAAGAACAACGAGTTCAATGTGAATAAAGTCTATTTACCTGTAAGAATAGAAAAAGTCACGTTTCGGTTCATAGAAACGACCGTAAAAAATGTTATAATTGATCGAGAGCGTCGGGAATATCTGTCATTCTCAGAAAACGAATTATCCAAATGTAAACGGAAATATTATCAATATTACTGTCATCCGAAAAACGCGAGACAAAGAATACGATCAGGAGCGCCATGCAAACTATCGATATTTTTAAGAAAATACCCCGAAAAAGCGAATTGTATGCATCGTTTAGTTACATTAGAAAATTCTTTGGTCATTGCTCTGGAACAAGAAGGGCAATGGATATATGTAGCCCCAGAGACAGTAGCTCTCACGATAAACTGTAAAAACTCTGCGATAACTCATGCAATAATTACTGCAACAGGATTGTTGGCTTTGGATGGGAAATGTTCCGTCACCTCCGTAGATTTTAATATTGAAAATTTGAAGGAAACTGTACACGAAAAATTCCTATAATTTCTAGCGCCATTCAATCTATCCTTTCTGACTACAGAACATGAAACTTTAACGAAATATTAAACAACCTTTAATATTGGAAAATATTCCTCATACGATAATTAATGATTCATACGAAGTTAACAAAATTGGCGAACGAATCGAAATATTGAAAACAAAATTAAACAAAAATTATGATCATGTGGCGACACAGAGTCACATCATAGGGAATTGTATTTCGTGCCTCTTCCTCGAGATCACTTGGTAGTCCTCCACTCTGTGTCGATATTACCACTTATTCAAAGTTGAAAATCTGAGACGGTGGCTCCTCCGCGCCCTCGCGGCGGCCACTCTCGGATACTAGCCCCATTCTTCGTTTTGGTGCCGAAGGAACCACACATTCGTGAAAAAAAAGAAAAAAGAAAAGTTTTAAGAAAAATGGGAAAGAAAGGCGCAAAGGATGAAGAAAAGGATCTTCGAGACCGTGTCAGATGGCTCGAGAAGGTTAGGATGCGGAAAAATAAAAAGCGGAAACATCATAGGAAACGTAAGTTAACCTGTAATTTGTTACAGTTCAATTCAACACCGATACAACGAGGCTGAGACCAACACCATTACACTCGTGATCTCTCTCGTGCTCGATGGCTACGCCAAAGAGTAACTGACTGAAAAAAAAATCGACGTAAGGCGTATACAGCGTAATACAGCGAATGCTTTATTTTTATCCGAGGGATATTGATATGCATTTTAAATGAGCGGCTGTTTCCGTTCTCCTGGTCGCAGGTTATGACTATTCATCGCCAGGCAGCAGCGGTAGCAGCAGCGAGGCAAGCGAGAAGGAGAATGAGAGTGAGAGAGAGAGAGAGAGAGAGAGAGAGAGAGAGAGAGAGAGAGAGAGAGAGAGAGAGAGAGAGAGAGAGAGAGAGAGAGAGAGAGAGAGACGATCGTGCTCATACGCGTCGAGGCGACGTAGGGCTTCACACTCGCGATCTCGTCATCGCTCTCGCTCGCGCGACAGCGCGCGTTCACGTTCTTGCGTCCGCTCCCGCTCTCGTTCAAACGATGCAATCCAGACGGAAGAGAGATATACGAATTCAGCTGAGGATCATAACCTCAACCAGGAGTCTACAAAAAAGCCAACAGAAGACGCGAGCGGCCAGGCCACTCGGTCGGTAAAGGAGGACGTGACGCTAGGCGAAGACATGTTACTCGTTATTGGCAAACGGCTACGATCAGACAAAAAATTAACAGCCTGTGCACAAGAACATACAAATTCGCTGGGAGGAAATATACAAAGATGGTTTGCCAAAAGACATAAAAGCAGAATTGCTGAGCAAACATCCCCAACCGGCCAATGTCACATTCCTAGAAGCGCCAAAACTCAACGTAGAGTTGAAGGCTTCCGTACATGAATCGGTTGCTAACCGAGATAATCGGATTGTTGAAAAACAGGAGAAGGTTGCAGTTTGCTTATCAGTGTTGGCTTCGATCCTGTCTCAACTTTTGAGTAAAAAAGAGGTGAAATCGATTGAGTTAATCGAAAAAATAAGCGACAGCTGCAGAATCCTCATCGATTTACAGAGAGACGAAACACTAATACGACAATCACTGATTATGTCCAACATCCGGGCTTCGTTGGAGGAAACGCTCAAGGATGCAGAAGTGGATGAGTTTCTTTTCGCTAAGCAACTCGAAGAGCAAGTAAAGGCGGCAAAACTATTCGAGAAATCATCCAAAGAATTAAAACTGCCGGAAAAGACTGCATTCAAACACGTGTCAAAAAACACGAAGGGCCCGCTTCAACAGATGAACAGGAAATACGTGCAATCACGGCCACCACAGAGAAAGTCGTGGGGCGGGCAATACAAGCCGTACCAGCCCCCTCCCCGCAGGGCGTACTCAGCGAGCAACAGAACACCCAAGAAATGCAGTTAGAGGATATGAGTATTTTGGCTGGTAGACTGAGGCATTTTACCGAAAATTGGAGAACAGTCACATCCGATGGGTTTATTCTAAACGCCATCACAGGATTTGAAACACTATTTAAAACGGAAATTCGTCAGAATCAACGACCTTGCAAACCTCCGTGGTCGCATACCGAAATTAAAGCCATAACGGAACAAATAAATAAATTATTGCAAAAAGGGGCAATTCGTAAATGCGATGCTAAAAACGGAAAATTTATATCGAGAATTTTCTTGACGCCTAAACCTGATGGCTCCAACCGTCTAATATTAAATCTTGAGCCTCTTAATGAGTATATAGACATAGCTCATTTTAAAATGGAAGATGGCAGAGCGCCACAGAGGCTTATGTATCGCGAATGCAACATGGTAATGATAGACCTTAAAGACGCATACTACCTCGTGCCTATTGTGAATGAACATAGAAAATACTTACGCTTTCTGTTTCAAGGTCAACTTTTTGAGTTCACGGTTTTACCATTTGGCTTAAACTGCGCGCCGTTAATTTTCACGAAAATAATGAGATCTACGAGGGTGGGGTGAAAAGTTTCCGGCCTGATCAAGAAAAACGATATTTGAAAATTTATTTTTGCTTTATTTTTCAACATAAACTCCATCAACACTGATACATTTCTCATAACTCTCGCATCCCAAAAAACAGTAGCCATAACATTGTTTGCCGATAAAATTGTTTTTGCCTTCTTTGGGGTTGGTTCCCCTTTTCCAACCCACTGTTTCGACTGTTCTTTACTTTCAGGAGTTTAGTGGTGGACTCATGTCTCATCAACAGTTATGAATCGACGCAAAAATTCGTTTGGATTACGTCTATACAGCGCCAAATTGTCGGTAGCGTCGAGCGTTAGCAAACGCTCGATTGGTCGAGCGTTAGCAAACGCGGCACCCACCTTGCACACAGCTTTTCCATGTTCAAATGGTTGTGCAAAATATTTCGCACACGTTCAGCTGACATCCTACAGGTCTCAGCTATCTCATGCACTTTCAACCTGCGGTCTTCCAACACTATTTTATGGATTTTTTCAATGATCTCTGAAGTTGTGACTTCAACGGGCCGTCCTGAGCGAAGCTCGTCAGAGGTGCTCACACGACCAATTTTAAATTCAGAAACCCACTGATTAATAGTTGAATATGATGGGGAGGAGTCTCCTAGTGCTGAATCCATCTCTTCTTTTATTTGTTTTGGTGTAAAACCTTTCAAATGGAAGTATTTGATGACAGCACGTTTTTCCAATTTTTCCATTTTTACGAAAACAACGGAAGCGTCTCGCACAATGTGCTCTCAAACGCAAACTAACGTAGCGATTGGGCTGAAACTGTACATACAAGCTCGGTAGGAATGGTACTGTAGGACGCCGCTCCAAAACTAGACCTAGTGGCACCATCTCTTGGTCAGGCCGGAAACTTTTCACCCCACCCTCGTATTGTCACACTTCTAAGAAAAAGAGGGCTCATGTCCGTTATCTATCTCGACGATATTTTACTATTTGGCAATTCGGCCACAAATTGTTTGAACAACGCCAAGCAAACAATATCACTTTTAGAAAGTCTTGGCTTGGTTATTAATTATGAAAAAAAGCAAGTTGTCCCCATCTCAAAAATGTACATTTCTAGGCTTGTGTCTGAATTCTGAAAAAATTCCAATCGAACTGCCATGGGATAAACGAGCAAATATATCAAAACTAATTCGTAAATATCAAAGGGTCAGAAGATGTAAAATTCTGGAATTTGCTTCATTTATTGGATCTCTTGGCTTTTGTTGCCAAGCAGCAACATATGGTTGAGTATATTTAAACAATTTTGCGAGAGACAAAGTTATAGTACTAGAGAAGTGTCATGACAATTACGAAGCCGTTATCGAAATAAACCCCGAGCTAGACGCGGATTTCAAATAGTGGAAAGACAATAAATTAAAAATTGTTAAGCCAATACGCAATTCTAAATTTTCGTTGGAAATATTTTCTGATTCATCGGTAACGGGGTGGGGGGCGTGTTGCCAAAAGGAAAAAATTCACGGTTTTTGGTCTCAAGAAGAACGTAAATTTCACATAACCCGGAGATACTTGCGGCCTTTTTCGCACTGAAAAGTTTCGCTAAAAACTTAACGACTGTAATATTCTGTCAAGGATTAACAATACAACAGCAATGTCATACATCAATCATATGGGTGGTATGGGCAGTAAGAAATTAAGCGAAATTGCGAAAAAGATGTGGATATGGTGCGAACGCCGCAACATTTGGCTGTTCGCATCATATATTCAATCTAAAAATAATTCTGAGGCAGATTTTAAATCTAGACGACTAGAGCCTGAAACGGAATACACGTTGTCAGAAAAAGTCTTTCAAAAAATTCAAAAGTATTGGGCAATCCGGATATAGATTTATTCGCTAGTCGAATTAACAAAAAATGTAACACTTACATTTCATGGAAAAAAGATCCGGGGTCGATCGCAGTCGACGCATTTACAATTGATTGGGCGCGTTACTTCTTTTATGCATTTCCTCCTTTTTCGATGATTATCAAAGCATTAAGGAAAATTGATCAAGAAAATTCACGGGGAATTCTAATAGTGCCAGACTGGCCGTCGCAAGCCTGGTATCCGTTATTTATGAGCATGACGGAATCGAAACCTTTAAGATTTGACCCAGACATTGAATTACTGCGGTCCTCTAACAGGGAATCCCATCCACTGTGGCCACAGTTGGCGTTGCTAGCAGGGATTTTATCAAAAAGGCGCTAACAAAGAGAGGAATATCTGAGAAAGCAGCAACAATCGCCTTAGCTTCAGTCACCGAATCAACGCTAAGGCAGTACGAATGTCCAATTAAAAAGTGGCGTCAGTTTCGTAATCGGAAAAATTTGAACCCCTTAACGATAAACTTCACAGAACTTCGTGACTTCCTCGCCCAAGAATTTTTCAACGGAGCATCGTATACAACGATTTACTGCTGTAGATCGGCTCCGTCATTCATATTTGGCCCCAGCATCGCAGGGGATCCAGGGATCAAAAGATGCTTACAAGCTTCGCCGACAATTGCCCAAGTATAATGCCACATGGGACCCGAAAGTTGTACTTCAACTTCTCGACACGTGGACACCCAACAACAATATCACGCTAGAACGACTTTCTATTAAACTAGCGGCGCTGCTAGCTTTAGTGACGGGTCATAGAATACAGACATTGTCGTTGATTAACATTAATGAGATAGCTATATCAAAAGAAAAAATAGAAATTAAGATATCTGCTCAAATTAAAACCTCTGGGCCAAGGAGGAAACAGCCTGTGCTGATCCTGCCGTTTTTCGAGAAAAAAGAGATCTGCGCTGCTCAAACGTTACTCGACTACTTAAAATCGACACAAGAAATTCGCGGAGATACTGAAACCCTATTTATATCATTTAAAAAACCGCATAAGGCAGTGGGCACGCAGACTCTAAGTAAATGGATCAAAAAAGTTTTGAAAGACAGCAGGATCGATACTGACTGTTTTGGTGCAGACAGCGTCCGCCACGCCTCGACATCTGCGGCAAAACGCGTAGGTGTCAATATAGACACGATCAGGGCAACGGCGGGCTGGACTAGAGTCCAAAACTTTCGCGAGGTTTTATGATTTCAATATCGTAGACGAAAAAACGGCATTTGCCAAGGTAATATTAAATTTATAAGAGGGCTGTAACGTCAACATCATTATGTTTAAACATTTTCGTTTCTGTTCTAACTATAAAAATAAAAATAAAAATAAAATATATATATATATATATATATATCGTTCACGCCAGGAGTTAACCAAGACAAATCTTCGATTCGAGCGTAAAATATAATAATTGGAGCAGTATGTGAGTTGTGTCGTAACGTAACTTTAAACATCTACCAAGTCATCTCGAGGAAGAGGCACGAAATACAAGTAATCGATTAAACGAGCTTACCTGTAAGTGAAGTTCAATCGTAATTGTATGTGGGGCCTCTTCCGAAGAGATCAGTCCCCCCCCCCCCCCCCCCGTAAAATACATTTTTCCTTTCTTCCCATAGCTGATTAAGATCAGCCCCATACACGTTACGACAAACTTAGAATAATGTGTCTAGTATCCGAGAGTGGCCGCCGCGAGGGCGCGGAGGAGCCACCAGCTCGGTTTTTTAAATTTGAATAGGTGGTAATATCGGTACAGAGTGGAGGACTACCAAGTGATCTCTTCGGAAGAGGCCCTACATACAATTACGATTGAACTTCACTTACAGGTAAGCTTGTTTAATCGATTAGTTATGCCCTCAGCGGAATGATTCCCTTCGCAATAATTATATTATATTTCGGAATTAAAGCGTTGCAACGGCGACATTTAAATGTCTTATCGCCGAACGATGACCTTGCTGACGTAGCTCCGGCCAGACCGCGAGCAGCCAAACGCAAGTCAACAGCTGACTCGCAAAATCCGCGAGTCATATTCACGCGGAATGCACCTCCCACACGCACAACGTAAATGTGTATGAAAAAAAAAACAAAAGAAAATCGAAATATTAAAAAAAGGTATGTATTATAATATTAGAAAGGCACTTGTACCTTCGTAATCTATTGTATTATTGTAAGCCGAGAAACGACCGAGAGACAAAACTCTCTGTAATTCTCAGAACTCCCTTGTAATTTTGTTACCTAATTTTAAATAAAATATAAGTTGTTCAAATTGCAATATCCCGAATTGGAGATTTACTCGGAACGGGAAAAGTTCCCACATACCCTCGCCCTCGAGCATCCGACAACCCACGGTGTCAATTTACTCGAGAGCGAAATTCTGTGCTCTCCGCGCATCGTCAGAAGCCGGGGCACAACACATCTCTGTCACATGCAACTCATTTTTCAGGATTTCCTTATTCTGTCTCTCTCGCACACAGCTAACTTTATTGTAACGGCGCGATCGCTGCGCGTCACTATTGTAAAATTCTATTTTAATTTGTCACATATAACATTTACATTTTTATGACCCACCTGGCCAATTGTCGTCAAATTCACAAAATTTCGCTCTCATTATCCTTGTTCATTGTCTTTTGTATAAATCGCCGCGCACTTTTCTTTCGGACGGCGAGAGCATGCCTCGGTGGCTCTTTCCTATGTCCCGGGGCATAGACGGATAGATTGTCGATTCACGGGATGACGAATTTGTGCGGTAGCTGGCCAAGCATACCTCCGTGATGACGATCGGTTTTATCGAACTCTCTTCCCTCTGAACAATGAGACCGTATGGTGAAGGAGGACTTCCGATGTCGTCTGGTCGAGGGCCCCGGGACAAAAGAGAAAGAGCATCGCACGATACTCTCGATATCGTCCGAGTACGAGAATGATCCTCTCCCCTAGACCTTACGACTCCTTCGCATTTTAGCGACGCGATCCTTAAGGCGTCATTCTCGTATACAGCGAAAAAAGCGGGAGTTTCTAATCGGTTATGTTACACTATATCAAACGATTTTGTGGTCAACTTTTTCATATGTCTCCCATAGGAGTTCGAGCTCCTCCATATAACCTCCATGCGAAAAAGGATGGTGACACGATAGTGCTCGGGGAGATGGCGAGTGCGCAGTGACGGGTGAAGGGACAGTAATCGTGGATAAGTTGTTAAACGGTGTGTGACGCGACGCTCGCATTGAGGGCGTACTCTACGTACTGACTGTCAAGAAAAATCTCTTCTCCGTTGGGATGTGTACCTCGCGCGGGTATCTAGTCGCGTTCCGTGAAAAAGATGCACTTATCTGGCGAGGAGGGGAGGTGATTGCGCGGGCCGTTAAACAGGACTATAAGATGTACAAACTGTTTTTTCGAGCGCTAGTGCGGTCACAAATCGGCGCAGTGAACGTGTCGACAACGAGCCTTAAGGTCTGGCACGAACGCCTCGGACACCTAGACAAACATGCGCTAACAGACCTGGTGACAGAAACTGTCGTCAGCGGGGTCAAAGTGACGGACAAACGCGATTTCTTTTGTGATGCGTGTCAACTCGGCAAGGCGCACGAGCTGCCGTTCCGGAAAATTGTCGGAAGAATGAGTAGGCAACCAGGTGAATTTATTCACAGTGATGTGTGCGTACCAATGCAAGTAGAGTCAATCGGGGGCGCGAAATTTTTTGTAATGTATAAGGACGAGGCTTCAGGGTTCAGGCAAGTGTTCTTCGTGAAACACAAATCGGATACGTACGAGACCTTCAGAGTGTTTGAACTGCAGCGGCAAACAAATTCGGCCGAGCAATAAAGATCCTGCGATCTGACAATGGACAAGAGTGTTGCAACGGTCAACTGAAAGAGTACACGCAATCGCGCGGGATTGTACACAAGACCACGGCACGTACACACCCCAGGAGAACAGTAAGGCCGAGAGAAAAAATAGAACGGTGGTGGAGTACGTGCGAATGATGTTGGGGGCAAAACAACTTAAATAGAAAGGGGGTAGCCGGTTAAGGGGGGTCTGACGGCCCCCACCGAGTTTGATCGAATCGACCCAAAAACCTGAAAGAGGGCTGAAAAACAAAATTTTAGAGATATTTTTTAACCCCCTAAACCCTTATGAAAACACCATAATCGCAAAAAATGCGTTTTTTTTATGTTTAATTTTTTTTTGAGCTTTCAAATGTATTTTAAAGCGGTTTTAACACAACCAAAATTTTGTTTCAGATGTGTAGACATGCCCTGAATTTTTCCAGATTTTTTCGTAAAGTTAAATCATGTGCAACATAATTTTAATGGCAAAAAAACCGTAAAAAATCGTCATTTTTTGTATTTAATGCTATGGTTTTTATTGACGTATTAATGGTAAAAAATCGTGCACCATAGCATAGAAAGCTACTATCTTCCTCTACAAAATGACGCTAATTGGGCTCAATTCGGTCGTCTCTAGCGTCCGAAAATCAAACTTGAATAAATTCCGTTTTTATAATTTGAGCATTTTCAGTTACGAAAATGACACAAAATCATATTTTTCAATTATTTTTTTTTAATAAAAGTACATTTTGGGGTTTCTGAGGTCGCCGATTACAAATTTGATGTCAAAAATTAGTTTTGTCACATGACAGCTGTCAAAACGAAGAAAAAATATTTTAATTTTTGAAATTTTTTAAAAAAGCTATGGGAACGATATTAATAAGGATTTTTTAGGTCGCTGATTATAAATTCATTCTTATACACGAATTTTTAATCGTAACAGCTGTCAATAGTTATATTAACAAACAAAAAATTACGTATTATTCAGAAAAAAAATTTGGAATTCCCCGACTAAACTGTCACCTGGCGGACAAAATCCCAACTTGTACCTTATTAAGCCACGTACCCGAGTGCCTAAGGCCACCGTACCCACGTGGGCCTTAGGCTCGTATGCCCCTCCGCACGGTACTGCGCATGCCCACTACGCACTGACGCATCGAGAACCCCGCTCCACGCGGTCTCTCTTTCTCTCTGTGTTCAGCCGCCGTCCAGTACACACGTCATGCGACGCGCTCTGCTCCGTTAAACAAATCTATTTGTTTTGTTAACAGCGTTTTTTTAATTTATCGTTTAACCTGCCTATCTCAACACGAAGTGATTGAAGCAGTATTCTAAGGTGAGTTTGAATATCAATTTAAATATCAATCAACATAAAAATTGATTTATAATCATAACCTCAATCTACAATCGTTTGCCTCATAGTCGACTTGAAATCGTACAGAAGGTGGCCGTCAACTTCAAGTTGTTGTTTAGTTCACTCACATGAAAAGAATTTAAAAAAAGCAAAAAAAAAAACAAAACTAAGACGAAACGATATTTCAATAAAAAAATGATTTGGAATACAATAATTTATTTCTGTTTTGTTTACCGATGTTTTCAACATTTTTTTTGTTTTGATTTACAATTTTTAATGTACTTTCGATTTTCGTTACTTTTGTTCTATTTGTTTTTTTAATTATGGTTTTTTTTTATTCCGGGTTTCAGTTACTTTTTTCATTTTTTCAAAAAAAAAAAAAAATAATTTGTTAATCATAATAAAAAAAATAACAATGTTCTTTTTTTTCTTGAGGAAAAACTGTGCGATGCCACCGAAAAAACGAAAATGTACGGCTGGTGAAAGGTGCATAAGATGCAACAGATTGTTGCGTTATGATACCGGAAAACAGAAGTCCATTTCTTCAGATGATGACGTACACTTATATACTAAACTACTAGGTAGACGAGTAGAGAAAGGTGACGTTTTATGTCATCTGTGTCGTTCCGCAATCGCTAAATCCCGAACGGTTTCACCATCGACGAGCAGTGATTCTGATCCTGAAGAAAATCTTCAGTTGGATTTTAATCCCGAAGAAAATCCTCTGCCAAACGTCAATCCCGAGGAAAATCCTCTGCCAGATGTTGATCGCGAACAAAATTCTGTCGATCCTGTAGAGAGACATTCATCAACACTCTCCAATTTGACAGTATCAGATGACACAGAACAATCTTCGGAACAGTCTTCGCAACAATTGTCACGGTCGGAGTCTGGATCTTCCACAGGACAGTCATCACAATCTTCTAAGGACCCTCCTTACGTTCTTCGTCCAAGAGAACCGGACTATGAAATGATCGAGATGCCTTTCAACAGAGTTACCGCGACTCACAAATGTTGTTGCGTATGTCTTACTCCAATTACGACATCTCCGGTTGTTCCGTTTAAAGCGAGGTTACAGGTATTTATAAGTTCACGAATTTTCATTCCAAAAGGCAATCGCTGTTGTCCTGTACATCTTATCAGTGAACGTATGTACGTTGACGAAATTTCAAACTTGAAAATATTTTCGAATACTTGTACTATCAGTTCTCAAGAGTTGGCATTATTTTTGGATGCACTGTCCAAAAAATGCGACAACAGTATTTTAGACAGAGTAGATGATTACAATTTATCGGCAGAGCGCATAAAATCGCTAACTGGATACACAGTTGCAGAAATCAAGACTCTAAAAAACATGTTGGTCACTTTGCGAAATTCTCAAAATCGCAGTATTAATCAAGCTCTTTTAATATTCCTTTTTAAATTAAGAACTGGAAATTCCAACACAATCACTGCGTCAATTTTCGATATCAAATCTGAACAACTAGTATCTGCTTATTGCAAATCGGTTTTGGATTCATTCGCGAAAGACGTCTTTCCACTTCGTTTCGGAGCTCGGGCATGTTCTCGCGAAGATTTAATTGCTAATCACACGTCGCCTTACGTAAAAAAATTACACGGATTTGAAGATCGCCTGCTCTTGATTGCTGATGGTTCATACCTTCGACACCAAAAAAGTAGTAATAATTGTTACCAAAAAAAATCTTTCTCTGGTCAGAAAAAGTGTCCACTCTGTAAACCCTTCACAGTTTGTGCCACAGATGGATATGTAATAGATGTTTACGGACCGTACGAAGCAATTGTGAATGATGCGAAAATCTTACAACATGTACTAAGTGATCCGAACGGCTTGAGATCAATCCTCAAAAAAGGGGATGTTTTTATACTTGACAGGGGGTTCAGAGACGTCAAAGATTGGTTAGAATCTCAAGGGTTCGTTGTGTTGATGCCAGCGTTGAAAGGCAAAAGAAAGCAACTTCCAACAAATGAAGCAAACGAAAGTCGATTTGTTACGAAATTGAGGTGGGTGGTAGAGGCTGTCCACGGTATAATCGGTAGTAAATTCAAACTCTTGCATAATCAGTTTAACAACAACATGTTGGATTCAGCGATGCTTTATTGCAAAGTAGCGAATTTTTTGGTTAATGAGTTTGGAAAAAGACTGAATTGCGATACCGATTTACAAGATCAAATTGCCGAGCAAATGTTGAAAAGAAAAGACGTTGACAATTCTTTAGCGAAAGTTGTGGAAGAACAAAACTGGAATAGGAAGAAAAGGATCTTCAAACCGTTAACATCAAATGACGTATTAGACTTTCCGGAAATGACAGAGCAAGATTTGAAGATCCTTTTCACTGGCTCGTACCAGTTATCGCAAACTGTTTCATACTTAGCTGAAATGTATACCGAAGAAGGACTTTTGAATATGCAATACTTGTTGGAGGACGATACCATTTTGAAATGTGAAGTTAAATCAAGACATATAAACAAGAAAGTATACAGATGTTACGTTCAGTACGACCCTAACAGTATTGGATATAACGGTATAAAAAACTACGTATGTGATTGTGCAAATGGGCTAAGAACTGTTGGTTGCTGTGCCCACGTTGCAACAATCATTTACTTTTTAAGTCATGCACGGTATTTGTCCAAAATCATCCGCCCAGCTCAAATTCTAACGAATCTATTTCACGTTGATAATGTCGAACCTGTTATTGAAGAACACAGTGACGAAGATTAACAACATAACAATCATGTTGCAATGTATGTATTACTTGTGTCTGTTTAATGTATATATTAGATGAATGTATGTAATATTATTATAAATAAATAGATTTTTTAAAATACAATGACTTTTAATTATTGAAAAAACCGAAATAGCAAATACCATTTTCATTTGATGACATGTGTAATTTTTTTTTTTGTTAGCTGTTTGACATCAAATTTGTAATCGGCGACCTCAGAAACCCCAAAATGTACTTTTATTAAGTAAAATAATTGAAAAATATGATTTTGTGTCATTTTCGTAACTGAAAATGCTCAAATTATAAAAACGGAATTTATTCAAGTTTGATTTTCGGACGCTAGAGACGACCGAATTGAGCCCAATTAGCGTCATTTTGTAGAGGAAGATAGTAGCTTTCTATGCTATGGTGCACGATTTTTTACCATTAATACGTCAATAAAAACCATAGCATTAAATACAAAAAATGACGATTTTTTACGGTTTTTATGCCATTAAAATTATGTTGCACATGATTTAACTTTACGAAAAAATCTGGAAAAATTCAGGGCATGTCTACACATCTGAAACAAAATTTTGGTTGTGTTAAAACCGCTTTAAAATGCATTTGAAAGCTCGAAAAAAAATTAAACATAAAAAAAACGCATTTTTTGCGATTATGGTGTTTTCATAAGGGTTTAGGGGGTTAAAAAATATCTCTAAAATTTTGTTTTTCAGCCCTCTTTCAGGTTTTTGGGTCGATTCGATCAAACTCGGTGGGGGCCGTCAGACCCCCCTTAACCGGCTACCCCCTTTTGGGCGGAAGCCATCGGAACAGTTATTTACACTTGCTCAATCGAGTTTTGGTGACAGGGGATAGTGGCGAAACGCCGTACGAGATCTGGGTAGGAAAAAAACTCGATCTGAGACACGTACGAGTCTTTTGCGAGAAGGGCACTATGCATGTGCCAAAAGAGCTCATGCAAAAACTGGATGCGCAAGCGAAGAAAGTGATCCTAGTGGGGTATGATGGCGAGTCAACAAACTATCGGCTGTATCACCCTGATACGAATAAAGTGACCGTCTCGAGAAACACAGTTTTCCGTGAAGATATTAGCGAGTCAGAGAGTGAGCACAACGCGAGCGACGAAGAGGAAGCATCTACTCCAGCGAGAGAAAAACGTGCTGAGCCGCGAGAGGATGTACCGCGAGTCGGTATCAGAGAACAGATACCACGAGTCGATAACGCAGAGATCGACGCGCCGGACGGCAAAATAGAAGCCGTACCTGGAGTCGATAATGCAACGTTCGATGCAGTGAATATACCAGTTGCCGAACCGCCAGTACTGAAGGATCGAGCAACGCTACGAAGGCCAAGTAAGTTTCTGAACTATGATGCTGTGAATTTCGCCGAGTACACCACGCCGTCCGAGTACAATGAAGCGTTGTGTGGGTCCGATGCCCCTCAATGGATCGGAGCCATTCACGAGGAGCTCAAAGTACATGCGGTGAATAACACGTAGAATCTAGTACCGAGGGATCGAAAGAGAAAAACCGTCGAGACAAAGTGGGTCTTCAAGGCGAGTCAAGATGCCTTGACGCAACGTGCGTCGATTTAAGACGAAGCTATACGCGAGGGGCTTTCTCCAGGAAAAAGGCGTAGATTATACGGACTCATTCTCGCCCGTCATTCGGTACGACTCATTACGTGTGTTACTGGCGATAGTAATGCAAGATCTCAAGATGGCCCAATTCGACGTCCGGGCCGCATTCCACATGGAAGTGCCGTTGGGTCTGAAAATTAACAAAAGTGCAAGTGAAGTGGTTTGTCGGCTAAACAAGTCGCTCTACGGGTTGAAACAAGCCCCGCGCTGTTGGAATCGTATATTCTGTGATTTTCTTAAATGTTTTAGTTTTAAGCACACCGACGCCGACGAGTGTATTTTCTTTAGTTGCTTTAAGGGACGTGCAGTGTATCTGGCATTGTTTGTCGACGATGGCCTCGTAGTATGTAAGTCAAATGAGGTGCTGAGAGACATTATCGTGAAAATGCAAAGCAAGTTCAACATCAGACTCGGTGATTGTAGTAACTTTGCAGGTGTGCAACTCACTCGCGACAGAGAGGCCAAAACCATGTGGGAAAATCATCAGAGCGCGTACACCCGGAAAATACTGGGAATATTTCGCATGAGCGAAGCGAAGGCTGTATCTGTACTGGCAGACCCCAATGTAACGATGTGTCCGGTAGATTCGAGCGATGAGACTGCGAGTGATGTGCCGTACCGCGAGGCGGTCAGATCGCTAATGTTCCTCGGCATTGTGTCGAGGCCAGATATCGCGCGTACGCAGTTAACCTAGTGAGTAGTGTGGGAAAAGTTTTTCGTTCCTCTTCCTTTTGCGTCGACGGGATTCGGTCGGAGATCGGGTTACGAGACTCTTGAGTGCGTCATAAACGCGAGGGCTGTTTATTCCGGAGCTAAGGACGGAGCAAGGGACGAAGGCCCAAGGGTCCTAGGCGAGGCGCCTAGAAATGGACAACGGAGGGGCATTCTGTCTCCAGACCTCAAAGTGACCAGTCGCGACAACCATCCTAAAGAGTTTTCTATATTTGTTAAACCAATTAACTGATCAATGTACAAGAGTATCCTGACCAGCCGGGAGGATTATATCAATTAAAACTATCTTGTGAAATCCTGCAATTCGTCAACCAAATATTTTCCTACATATCAGAAGTGGGATACACTCAGCTCATCCTTTATTAAGGATAATACTGACTGCCGTATCGTAGACTCTAATTCATACCTTGCGTGTGTCGTGGATAAACTAAGTGAGTCAGTGAGAAACAAAAATTGTGTGTGGACAAGTGTGGACAAACGTTGAAAAGCAAGATGTCGTCGGGACAGTGGGAAAAGCAAATTGAAGGACACGGAAACGATAAGGACCGAAGATCGCGAAGGCGCCATCGCGAAGTATCTAGCGACTCCGATAGATCAACGGAGCGTCAACGATCCGGATCACGATTAAGCCTTAGCTCACTGCGTGCCCACAGTGTCAGTCCGCATAAGAGCTCCACAAGTAAGCGCCGTGATTTTGACTTTGCCAAACCCACCGACATCCTCGCAGGTATCGTAAAATCCAGTTCACGGCCGTCGAATCATCTCGTAAATGGGAAGGTCTTACCCAAGTTCGTCCCATCAGAGAAAAAAAACTTTAACTGCCGCCGAGTGGCTAGAAAATGTCAACACATGTAGCATATTGTATGATTGGGACGATCAGACCAAACTCTATTTGGCGGTGTGTAGGTTACGGGGAATCGCAAAGATTTGGTATAATGGGTTGCAAGACGAGCATTTGTCGTGGGAGACGTTCAAGCGTGCTCTCGTGAGACAATTTCCAGAGGAAAAAAGTTTCGGTTACTTGCTAAAGGAAGCAGTAAAATATTCTAGCAAACCCAGTGACGACTGGCAGTCGTATTGTTTCGTTAAAATGGGCAAACTGAATCGTCTCAAATTAGGACTCCAAGAAGAATAGATTGTCGATTTCGTAGCTTGGGAAATACAGGACGAGAATATCCGCAAAACAGTTCTAGCATCTCGATATAAAACAATTACCGAATTTAACCATTATTTGGGAGTTCTTTTTCCGACAACGTCTAGAACAAAGGGGGGCATGCTGTTGCCAACGAAGGTCAGCTAGGAAAAGATAACGGGGGGCGAAGGGCCGTTGCTACTCTTGCGGTAAGAGGGGGACGCGAGGAAACAAACTGCCGCTAGCCCGAGGCCTCGCGAGGGCTAATGGCGTAGAAATGAAAATCGAACTGTAGAAAGAAGAGCGGGGGTATTGTCGACCCTACCACATGTAATTTCGAGAGCGCGAAAGAGTAAAAAGGATCGTAGTAGATTTAGGAGCCAATAATTAATAGCATCCGCAAGACCGACCGCCTCATGCAAGCCAAGTCGTTTTGTTCGGAAAAGAAAAAGAATGGC
Organism: Ophion slaviceki; assembly: GCA_944452715.1. Lineage (NCBI taxonomy): Eukaryota > Metazoa > Arthropoda > Insecta > Hymenoptera > Ichneumonidae > Ophion > Ophion slaviceki. The sequence goes on along the minus strand of OX101794.1, from coordinate 8,687,981 downwards.
AAGTTGCGTATGTGCATAGATTTCCAAGTACCGAATAAAAAATCATAAAGCGGGATAAATATCCTTTACCATCGATCGCAGATTAGATTGATCAACTGGGTGCGTTTAATTTGTTCGATCTAACGTTTCGTTTTCCCAAATTTCAATTCCAGAATCTGTAGATAAAATCGCGTTCATTACGCCTGATGAGAATTATGAGAATTATTATGTACGTCTTTCGAACTTACAATTTTACCGTCCGTGTCTCGGAGAGTTATGAACAAGGGTACAGGTAATCAATGATTTGTTCAAGCTCTGCTCTACATGAGCAATATTTTTATTCTTATATTGGCCGTAGAAGGCGACCTAAAAAGCCTTAAGATTAATTTTAGAGATTTAAAAAAATAAACGCACTTCTACATTTAACCTCTCCAAAGATAAATTCCTACAGCCGAAGACTCAATATCTCAGCAGTGAGATTGGGGAGTAGGGGTTCAATCCAGGTCGCTCGAAGTATATACGACATGGGAAGTTCCTTATCCCAGAAATATATATATTTTTTTAAAGGTGCAGTAATTCCCGAAACTTGCTGTTTATTCCTATAGATTTATGAAGATTACGTTAGTAAGGTAGTGTACCTCTTACGAATTTTCTACGTAAATACGCCCCGTGATGGTGGGGCGCAAAACAGTCTAAAGATGTGGACACCATAAAACACATACTTTCCAACAGGCCCGTCTTAGCCATTTACGACCCTAGCCTAACGACAAAATTGCATACAGATACCAGCCCAATAGGATTCGGGGCAATGCTTATAAAAAAAAAAACAGGCACAGAAAAAAGGTGGCAGTGTACTATCGCCGTGAGACTTTAGCCGAAGAACAAAAGTTCCATACGTACGAGTTAGAGACGTTAGCCATAGTCGAGGCTCTTAAGACCTTTCGGGTATATTTATTGGGCATCAAATTCACCGTGGTGACGGACTGCAGCGCGGTGAGAGCTACTGCCACAAAAAAAGGATATACAACCACGCGTAGCTAGGTGTTGGGTGTGCATGCAGAACTTTGACTTCGAAATCGTGTATAGGCCGGGGCACAAGCCGCACATGTCGACTACTTGAGTCGAAACCCCGTGGAGTGTCTGCTCGTAGACATAACGGACGTTGGATGGATAAAGGTTGCTCAAATACAGGACCCAAACATAGACGTAATCCGTAAAATTTTAGAATCTGGAGACGTTCAGCCTGACACGAAACAATACTTCGAAAAGTACGATCTCAAGGGTGGCGTAGTGTTTCAGAGAACCGAAACGGGTAATAAGTGACTGGTGCCACGTGCGTCACGTTTCAATATCGTAAAGATATGTCATGACGACCAGGGACATTTTTCTGTGAAAAAACCCTTAAGAAAGTCCGAGAAAATTATTGGTTTGCTGGGATGCGTAAATTCATAATTAAATACGTACATACGTGCCTTTACTGCCTATATTATAAATCCTCATCTGGTCGTAAACCGGGTTTACTACACCCCATTGAAAAGGTCTCTATCCCATTCCATACATTGCATCTGGACCACGTGGGTCCGTTTATACGGAGCAAGCGTAAAAACACGCAGATACTGACGATAGTAGACGAATTCACGAAGTTCTGCATACTGCAACCCGTACGAGACACGAAGACGAAATGGGTCATCAAGGCGCTCGACCAATTATTCGCATTGTTCGGGGTCCCAACGCGGATTGTGAGAGACGATGCTGTTTCACTTCGCATCGTTTCGCTGCATTCTGCAAGGAGTATGGGATCAAACATGTTCTCAGTGTGACGGCGACGGAGACCCCACGGGCAAATGGTCAATGTGAGCGCATGAATCGCACTGTACTGAGCTCCCTTGCAGCCATGGGTGCCGGGGCGCCAGAGGATACGTGGGAGGACTTCTGGAAGAAGTCGGATCTAGTCGACTCTCGATTGAATCGATTTCAAGGAACTGCGGATGGAAGCTAAGCGTTCGACAGATGAAGGACAACAGCGCCAGAAGACGGCGTTCGATGCGCGGAGGTCCAAGCCTCGCGGTATTCAAACGGAGACGTCGGTATGGTGGCCACCAATCCTGTCGCAACAGGGCAAAGCAGGAAGTTGATAGCCGAGTTCAAGGGGCCGTTCAAAATCGCTGCTGTCCTGCCGAACGATTGGTACGAGGTTGAAGACCTGCGTGCGTTTCGGATGGCGAGGGGTCGAAGGAGCGTCTTCCCTGTTGACGGCCTTCGGAAACGGGTCACCATGGTCTTACCATCGAGGACGCTGGATTTCCTTTTGACGAGACTGTAACAGTGCGCCGCAATTATCGGGCCTGTAGGCAGATACGTCTTGGATGACAGAGGTGTTGGTGTTGCCCAGTTGGGGGCAACGGCGACCACCCTCTGGTTAGCTATGGACCCGGCATGTCTCCCCGTCGCCTCTTGGCCAGAGTGCGCGGGACGAGAGCCTGGGAGACGCTCTCTGGTTAGCTAGGTACCCGGCATGTCTCACCGGCGACTCCTGGCCAGGGCGCGCGGTACGAGAGCCTGGGAGACGCTATTTTCTTCATTCTTCCTGTCACAGTAGAAGACGGTTTGTAACCGATTATGGTTGTTATTGGTAAATCCAGGGAATCGGATGTGAAATTTGATGGGCAACTTGATGTCGCCAAGTGCGTCAGTTGGTCAGTGTTGTTTGACCACTTCAATTTACGTTTTTCTACTGTGACAACCTCTCCGCTTGCATACTCTATACTATCGGACATTAAAAATTGAATGGTATGATTTTCTCTCTCTAAGCCTTACTGTCCTGTCTACTATCCTGTTGCACGCTCAACTAACATATGCCGCGAGTCCGGACTGTCCTAGCCATGGTTTACCGGTCGAGAGCTGATGTATAAAGAAGATCCGGGCTAGGCAGGAATTTGACCGGTACCAAGTTGAATACTCAGCATGTTAAGCGAAACCTTGGTGGTCAGGTTCGTGTAATGGAGTTCCCTCGGCGGAGGTTCTGACCATGGTCGTAAGCCAGCGCTTCGCACAATGCCTCACGTGATCGGGTAGGTGTGCTAATTGGAGCCTGGTGTCGACCGCGATCACGTTAGACCAACATCCAGGCACCTACAGGATATGGGGATCCTTCTATCAATACACTCCAAATGCAAAAAAAAACGGGAAAGAGAACTATGCATGACAGTTCAGCATGAGAATCGCCTGTGAAGTTAGACGAAATCGATTCGCACGAAAGGCACGTAGCATTGGAGTGTTTCAGGTGAGATCCTGTGGGGTAAAGTCCCTATCCAAAGGGGGTAATAGTCGTGGTGTGGTTGGCTCTCTCGAGCGGAGCTGATCACTGCGCTTGAGAAGAGTTGCGATTGCATCCCGAGGAAGACCCATCCAAAAAAATTGGACGATGTGAAATCTTTCTAATTTGGGGTACATGTGGTCGTGGCGACTTTATTCTTTTGTTCCGTACAGAAACGTTGTCGACGTTTAGATGTGTCTACAACGGTGAGCCGAAGGCGGCTCAATTGCAGGAAGGCCGAATGTGGGAAAAGTTTTTCGTTCCTCTTCCTTTTGCGTCGACGGGACTCGGTCGGAGATCGGGTTACGATCCTCTTGAGTGGGTCATAAACGCGAGGGCTGTTTATTCCGGAGCTAAGGGAGAAGCCAAGGGACGAAGGCCCAAGGGTCCTAGACGAGGCGCCTAGGAATGGACAACGGAGGGGCATTCTGTCTCCAGACCTCGAAGTGACCAGTCGCGACAACCATCCTAAAGAGTTTTCTATATTTGTTAAACCGATTAACTGATCAATGTACAAGAGTGTCCTGACCAGCCGGGAGGATTATATCAATTAAAACTATCTTGTGAAATCCTGCAATTCGTCAACCAAATATTTTCCTACAGTAGATACTTAAATAAACACGGAGAAAGTCACTGGCGACCAGTGATACGAATTTTTGCATTTCTGGTCGGAACCAAAGATGTAGGATTAGTGTATCAAAGCGGCGGAAGCGAGTCAGAGCTCAGAGGCTATTCGGATGCTGACTACGCCAGTGACCTTCAAACAAGGCGCTCCACGACAGGATACATTTTCAGTTTGTCCAACGGTCCTGTGACGCGGGCTTCTCAGCGGCAGAAGTTAGTCGTTTTAAGTACAACTGCGGCGTAATACGTTGCCGCGTCAGGTGCTGTAAAGAGGCCATCTGGCTAAGGAGATTGTTAGGTGGCATCGAACATCAATGTGAGCAACCTACGGTTTTGTATGTTGACAACCAGAGCATAATACGCCTGGCGAAAAATCGGGAGTTCCATAAGAGAACCAAACACATTGATATGTAAATAATTCGAGTACAATACACGTCGTCTGAGTGTCAACGAGCGGACATCCTTAGAACGAGAATCGATGCACCTGAGAAGGCCCCTCGCGCCGCGCCTTTGAACTTCCGACTAGATCGGACGGGCGACGGCAATCCAGCACAGGCCACAACGGGCCTGACCGTTCCCACGGCCTGTCAGCGTGTCCTGGCGCGGCCTGGCCTGTCAGAACACGGGCCATGGGACCCTAGCTTTAGACGACAGTCCGCATCGTCTTCGGGGGTGGGTAGTCGTAGAGGGGGTGAGGGGAGGGAAGGGAGGGCTTGTCGCGGATTCGATACAGTGATAAACTTAAAACTAGACTTAAAATTAACAAATAAAGATGAATGAAGGCGCGTGGCGGAGATCGAGCCCGAGCGTGGTCACGTGGGCTTTATCTCTATATTTTTGTGACGCCACGTCACAATACACACACACACACACACACGCGCACGCGCACGCGCACACGCACACGCACACGCACACGCACGCGCACGCGCTCGCGCACGCACACACACACACACACACACACACGCACACGCACACGCGCACGCACACGCACACGCACACGCACACACATATATATATATAGTATGTATGTGTGTGTGTGTGTGTGTGTGTGTGTGTGTGTGTGTGTGTGTGTGTGTGTGTGTGTGTGTGTGTGTGTGTGTGTGTGTGTGTATAATATGCGATCAGTTGATACGGATCGAGAACAGCCAGTTTGCGGGGTTGCCAAAGATAAACCCGCGAGAGTTGCGTCTACGAAAATTCTTTTGCTCGTAACATTTTTCAAGATTTATGATTAATATTTTGTTTAAACATTCGGGGACCCCCTGTTTTATTGCCATTACGGATTCTTTAGCATCTTTTACATCCTTAGGGCAGTTTTTATCAGACATCTAGAATTATTCAGTATAGCAATTATTAGATACAAATAAGTCGAGCATGTCATCTCCATAACGGGTGGTATAAATTTAACGATTTTTTAAATTGTATTTCTCGGTGAAATTTTCGGTAACATGGCTGTAAATTTGTCAAGTATAACGGGATGTGCTTTATTTTTTGATACCTTTATTGTAGACGAAAATCGGTTGATTCTGAAATATTCGGGTTCGTGGAAGGAATATCTTAAGGAGGAACAGTCATTACCAAGAATCTAACTTTTGGACTCGAAATTTGTATATGATGTTGACGAGTAGGTTATGCACTCTTTGGCAAAATTTGAGCTATATTGACTGTTTTGTTTTTTTGTAATAAAATAGCAAAGTAGAGCTCTTCACAGTAATAAAGCATGCCGTCTTATAAATACGGTCCATCGAAAGTGCGGGGATCACGGTGTTGCTGGTCACGTATCCAACTAAGGTCGTTAGAGAACTGAAATTTCATAAATTGGACACAATAGATTCTGTAAAAAAAAATCGAAAATTCGAGCTTCATCGCGTAGTTTAAGCACTACATTATAAAAAGATTTCAATTTTTGGTTGAAAATTATCAGAACGACAAAATAGCATCTACGGACTTGGCAACGTCGGGCGTAACGCCTGATGCGTTTGGTGAGCATAACCTAGCCCTGCACCATAAGGTAAGCTTTCACATCAATGAGTCCCGCGTGCCAACTTTGAGCATCGCAAACGCGACGTTGTCAGGTTTTTGTTCAAAATTCCATTATATTATTTATAGAGTTCTACAATTAATCGCGTATCAATAACATGTTCAATTACAATTTTATCCATAGCATTTGTTAAGGCAGTTTAATGTCTCCTTGAGCATTTCCGTTGGTGCGGAGAAGGTCGAGAACAAGAATGAGCCAATGAGAAGTGTCGATGCGAGAAGGCAAACGAGCTCTCGAGTGGGGGAAGGTTGTAACGACGATGCGAGACTGTTGGCATGGTCCAGTCCTGCTCAGCTAGTCGAAACGAAAAAACGTCATGGTTAGGCCAAAGAAAGGAAGAATCACTTCTGCAACTTTAATTTACACGTTTCGAACAATTTTTTACAATAATTGTCTCATTTAAGAACAGGTGTCGACTGAAGTCATATTTTAACCTTGTTGGGTTTTACTTTCAACCCACGCTTCCTCGTGATTCCTCTCGACGCAATTATTGAAATCTCGGTATTATTGAAAGTTTCAATAGTATTAATTCCGCTAAAGTAATTCAGGGTTATTTAAATAAGATTCCGACAAATTTGATGCAACCTTTTTCAGTTTGTCTTTATGGTACGACTATATTGTGAATATGACGGACACTACTCCAGAGTCGTTCAGGATCTAATTTTTCAGTTTTTATTAGAACTAGCTCAAATTATACTCGTTCGATTTAAATTACACATATACCATTACTTTCGTGGCATTTTAAGCTATACAACAGAGAAAACATCTCATTCGGTTCAGTAGTTTTTAAGACATGCGAGGACATACAGACAGACATATAGACTTTACAGCTTTATTATAAGTATAGATTATACAATAAATAAAACGTTTACCACAAATTTGGCACATAGAATCAACAATACAAATTCAACACAAGTTAACATAAATCGGAACAACTGTGGCTAAAATAAATTTAGTCACTTTGTTGACAATAAAGAACTAGTCATACGTCCTTAACATTGTACTCTACCTAGACATTTATAGGTTTAAGCGAAATTTATACCGCCACTCTTCTGCATACTAAAACCCCCGCATAATATATGTATATCAGAACGTTGCCGTATCCCGTGATATTCTCTTCTTAAACCGGCAAGCGGCCTCCACTTTATGTGTGCTTAAACCAGCGCCTTTCAGTGTCTCCTCCACCTCCTGAAAGTGTAAAAAAGACGAACAGGTACATGGACATCATTTTCACCAAAATAATTAGACAACTTAATAGATCTTATAATTGTCATTCATTATATACTACGCGCAACAATCAAAAGATCAAGAAAGAGATCCAACATTTGTGGGTTATTTTCAAGAAGGTGTATCCCCGCGAAAAATGATCGTAGAGCAAAAATAAAAAAAGCAAATTGAAGCTGCCACATTCTACTATGGAGGTACGATATTCTTATCATGAGCGGTTTTTTAGTAATCATAAGGAAACAACTGAAGAAAAATATTCGAAATGTTTGCCTGACTTTCAAAAGGTCCACGGACGTTAACAATTTTTTTTCAGTCGTTTCATCTAAATGTTCTTTCCGTTTAATTCTTTCTCTTTAATTTAAGCGGTCCACGAGCTCTCTACGATGATTTTTTGCTGAGTTATCGCCGTCCAAAGCAAAAAAAGGTCATTTTTTATTTTGGTTATCAATTACTCGGGAACTAATGATCGTACAGAAAATTTAACGAGGCTTTTGAACGATAAAAAATATTCGATGCAAGAATGGTTACGGAAAATTTTTTAAAAATGACGCATTTAAGGGTTTTTGCTTAACTTGACGTAACTCGGCAATTAACGAACAGACTAAGGATCGTTTCAATTTCTTTTAACTGCAGAGTATCTTTGATAACCCTGTAAAAGATCTAACTCCTGCAATTTTTTTTTCGGTGTGCTCTGCACATTATAATTTACGTATTTGTTAAAAGATCAATTAAAGGATCATGTTTCCATATTTTTATTGATTTTTAGAAGTTAAACTTTTTTCATTAATTTTTGCATATATTTATCGATAAAAAGCGTCAATAATGGGAAAAAAAAAGTTTCTCCGTAATCTCTATGAAAACTTTTTTGTTTGTGTGTGATTATGTGTGAATGAGGGTGAGACTCCGTGGCTCGCCACTTCCGCAGTATTTTGGGACTCCAGACTCATACCTCAGGATCAGGTATTTAATAACAAGACAAAATTTATTTCCTACTCTGTTGCGAATCACCTCATTCAAACGTGTCCCCATATTTAGGCGTTTCCGGATCTCTGGTTGCGAAATTCCGTGCTAAACTCGGAGAAGTGCATTTAACAGATGTCCGGCATTCTGCAAACGGGGATAAGCTTGTTAGTCCAGTCACCTTAGGCCATATTTTACGAAGTTCTATTCAAGAGGCCGACCCACTGGCCAATTTTTTTATAGGTTTTTTGGAACTACAAGAATATAGTCCTGAGTTTTCGGACATTTCCGACGTATATTTTAGCAATAAAAAATTATTGAAAATTTAAAAATGCATATTTTTTAGATAATTTTTTTGGAACGCGTCCTATCGAAAAAAGTTTTGAATAAAATTTGTTCATCATAACGTCCTCTGTAAAAAAGGTCCTGGAAAAAAAAGTGCTAATATTGGTAATTCAGCGGTTAATGGCAAATGAAAATGAAAATTCTCCATTTCGTTTTTGCAACCGCAATCGGGTGTTTATCAACATATCGGTTTGAAACTCGTACATGATGTAAAGGAGCCAAACCCCAAGAGAATCGTGCAAGATTTATCGATCTGCGAGATATAGTTTAGCAACAATCTGCGATCATCGAAAAATCTTTGCCCTTCAATAGAATTTCCCGACAAAGGCCCACAGGGTGGAAAAAAATCGAGGAGCTTCGTGTCATCATGCAAAAGCGATTTGGAAAAAAAATACGTTTTGTTGAAAATAGATACTGTTTTTTGGCGATTTTAGATTTTTCCTTATAACCAAATATCAATTCTGACCAAAATTGCAAAGATATCTGAAAAATTCTTGGACCATCTAACGCGTTTTTGGAAAACGAACGATGGAAAAAAAAATTTGCAATATTTTCATTACCGCCCGAGATATGAATGTTTTTACGTTTGTTCAATTTTCTATTGTTGTAATAAAGATATTTGTAAAATTCGAGTTCCTCAGCAATCCCTACGCTTCCGGCCATGGGATTCAATAAAATTATTCCCTTTACGAGCAATTATGCCATCACAGTTATCGATGTACTTCGATCGACGGCTCGCCGCCGAGCGCGCGGCGTCGACTGCTCGGCCGGGCGGCGCGGTGGGGATGCCCCCTCACACTCCGTAGCCTGGCGCGAGCGGTTTAGTTAACAAATATAATAACTTACTTAAAAATGGCCGTATAACAATTTTTTTTCATTTCACGTGATTTTTTCTTACGAACGCGATGATGTTCTTGAAAATTATGTTCACCCCATAGCAGCCCCATGACCATGTTTCTTACAAATTTTACATTTAAACATGCTTTAAAATTATTTAACTGTGGATGGAAAATGGTATCATAAATAAATCTTATCTTAGACACTGTTTCATTTTATACAATAGTTTTGTTAATGAAAAAAAAAGAAAAAAAATTTTGCAAGAAAAATTGATTTAAAAAATTCTCCTTTCCTCTTTTTTCGACGGGCTCATAATCGTCGTCAGTTTCTACATTTTTCGGAGCCGTCATTACGGGACACTCCATTACAATTTCGTCATAGATTGCTTCTGTTAATTCTATAAAATCTTCCTCTTCCTCGTCATCACTTAAAATTATTTCGGCTTCGACAGTGTTCGCACAACTCATACCATTACATTTTTTACATAGAATCGTGCATTTTAATCCTAATTTCCGACACTTACAATAGGATGTGCAGCCACTCTTATCGTACGCGAACGATATTATTTCCAACAAATTGGACAGAATAGGATCCTTCCTACACGTTATCGGCTCTAACATATTTCTACTTTTCTTCCACCCCCACTGCATCGGGTTCTTTGAACATTCGCCTTGCCATTGACAAATTTGTAAAAAAGTGCGAAGTGAATGTTCATTACAAGCCTCAGCAGTTGGAGGAAGAGAACTTAAATTAAAAGTGCTTTTGAGGCTCGATTTTGTGAAGCAGATGTATCGGAATTCGTCGTAACTCATTATAGATCCATTACGTGCGCCATACATGGCCATTACAATATTTTTCCCAGCTGCTTGGATAGAGCTTTTCAACGTTGCCGAATCATTGAAAAGCTCAGTTTCTTTCCGAAGGCTGTTATGGCCACTGTTTATAAGTTTGATCAATTTCGCTTTCCCCTGCTTGTACAGCGAAGATGTTGTATCACAGCCTGTGAAAGCGTGAATAAATCCGATAAGATGTTGAATGCCGGGATATTGGAAGCTAGTCGTGGAAAACAATTTTGTGTCGCAACGGTCAGACAGATTTTTCGGGGAATTACACTCTTAATTGATTCAGGAACAATACCGCTGGGAATTTTAAAGACGACATTTAATCTTTTTTTATTGCTTTTGCTCAAAAAAGGAAATTGGAAATTATTATTAATTTCTTCCAAACTACATTTTAAATGCATTGCTAGCTTATTGTTGCGAATAAAACAGTGTCTAAGAAAACATTTGTTTATGATGCCTTTTCCCATCCACAGTTAAATAATTTTAAAGCATGTTTAAATGTAAAATTTGTAAGAAACATGGTCATGAGGCTGCTATGGGGTGAACATAATTTTCAAGAACACCATCGCGTTCGTAAGAAAATTCACGTAAAATGAAGGGAAAAAAATGGTTATACGGCCATTTTTAAGTAAGTTATTATATTTATTAACTAAGCCGCGCACGCCGGTCTGCGGAGTGAGAGGGGGCATCCCCACCGCACCGCCCGGCCGAGCGGTCGACGCCGCGCGCTCGGCGGCGAGCCGTCGATCGAAATACATCGATAACTGTGATGGCATAATTGCTCGTAAAGGGCATAATTTTGTTGAATCCCATGGCCGGAAGCGTAGGGATTGCTGAGGAACTCGAATTTTACAAAAATCTTTATTACAACAATAGAAAATTGAACAAACGTAAAAACATTCATATCTCGGGCGGTAATGAAAATAATACAAATTTTTTTTTTCAATTGTTCGTTTTCCAAAAACGCGTTAGATGGTTCAAGAATTTTTCAGATTGTTACTTGTTTATAAGCAAAAATCTAAAATTGCCAAAAAACAGTATCTATTTTCAACAAAACGTATTCTTTTCCAAATCGCTTGTGTATGATGACACAAAGCTCCTCGATTTTTTTCCACCTTGTGGGCCTTCGTCGGGAAATTCTATTGAAGGGCAAAGATTTTTTGATGATCGCAGATTGTTGCTAAACTATATCTCGCAGATCGATAAATCTTGCGCGATTCTCTTGGGGTTTGGCTCCTTTACATCATGTACGAGTTTCAAACCGATATGTTGATAAACACCCGATTGCGGTTGCAAAAACGAAATGTAGAATTTTCATTTTCATTTGCCGCTTAATTAACAATGTTAGCACTTTTTTTCAGGACCTTTTTTACAGAGAACGTTATGATGAACAAATTTTATTCGAAACTTTTTTCGATAGGACGCGTTCCAAAAAAATTATCTTGAAAATATGCATTTTTTAATTTTCAATAATTTTTTATTGCTAAAATATACCTCGGAAATGTCCGAAAACTCAGGACTATATTCTTGTAGGTCCAAACAACCCAGTGGCGTAGCGTGGGGGGGGGCTGAGGGGGCCATGGCCCCGGGCGGCACAGATGTGGGGGGCGGCGGCGAGCGGCGCTCGCCGGCGCCCGTCTGCAGCATCAGGTCATAGATAATTGTATTGTCACCGGGGCTACATAGCTACTTATGCAAAAATTTTAAGGCAATTGAACAAGTAGAAGTTGTTCATAATAGACTTGCAAGATTTTACCTAAACAAATATACGTTCTATATAGCATGTACAGTTAAATAATAGCTTGTATAATATTTAATTCAAAAGAAGAAAATAAATTTCAATAATTCTACTCGGTACGATAATGGATGTTTTATGCACACTTCACGTGCGTAAAACCGCCATTTTCACACCTCGTAAAATTAAATTTCGTACAATACTCGACGAAAAAACGTTTTCGTCCTTGTGTCACAATGTACTTTTTTCGAATGTTGAAACGAACGCGGCCGACTGTTATCAGGGCCGCGCGCCGCTCGCCACCGGCCGTGCGCACCGCATTGTAACACTCGAGCGCAGTTTGCCGAAGAAAGGAGTGCCGAGCCTAGTCCGCCCAAACGAAACGAGAGCGAACTTCACTGACATTGCTTACGCACCAAGTGCATCTGTATCCATTGTTTTGATTTTTTGATATTTAATTTCTTCAACTTTTTAGTTATGTAGAAGTACGGCGCAGTGCTGATTGCTTATTTTACATTTTGATCAAGTTTCACGTGTAACTTTGTTTGATACTTTTATTTGTTTGATACTTATGAAGACATCGTCGACGATTCATCGAATATATAGGAGTGTTAAGGTAAATGTTTTTTCTGTTTATTTTCAAACTCTTCAATGACTGCGTTTTTACCCTCGTACAACGTAATTTAGTCGTTTTTAAACTTTAACAGCGGGTTGCATCAAAACGAAATATTTTACTTATGGGTTCATGAGACGTAATCGTTTACCGTAACGTAAAACTATCCACTGCGGTTGCATCAAGATTTTTTTTAGATTTTACGATATACGATATATTTACCTTGTCACTTTTATGCTACTCCCTCGTAATGTAAAATTATAAGTCTGTCAAAAGAAACTTGGGTTATTTTATGTAAATAAGTTTGGCTCAAAATCTAAATATTTTATTTCACAAAAACCGAGTACTGATAAAATGTCAGAATTTAGGTGCATGTTTTCAATTTGTCGCGCTGATAGTTTTATAAATGGAGTATTAAATATTTATGACTTTGTAATATAAAAAGTATAATTATGCGTATAATGTAAATGTATATAACATTTTTTTTTAAAGTTTGATGTACACAGCTGTAATTTCATTTTACGTGCTCGCGATTCATTCGCAATGTTATACTTTTTTTTACAACGTTTTTATTAACTCGCTATCTTGTCTGTCTGTACAAATGTACGGTACAAATTTTGCACCGATTTGAGACTGATTTCCGGATGAGGTAGCGACTTGAAACTTTAAACATAGCTAAGAAATAGATGACAATGCAATATTAACTCGCTTTCTTGTCCGTCTGTTTGTTTGTTTGTCTGTTCGGTACAAGTTTTGCAATAGATTTTAAACATCGACAAATGACGAACATACCTTCCGCCTTTTTAGTGACGCACTTCGTCATGCTCAAACAAGAGAGATTGAGACTACCGTTTGTTTGTCGTTCGGTAAAAAATTTGCAATCGATCTTAAAACTGACGTCAGTAAGAGCTAGTGACTTGAAACTTCAAACACAGCTCAGAACCGGATGATAAACAAACACACTGACAGACAAGATAAATATAAATATAAAAAGTGTAAGAGAAAGAGAAAGTGGAAAAATTTGAGAAAAAATATAAATAAAGAGAAAAATATGGTTTTGTGAAAGAGAAAAATAAAAAATAAAATTATTTAAACATTTTTTTAAACCACGTTTTTAAGACGGACTAAAAGGTATTAAATAATTTCTCGTAGCCCCATACAGCTTTATAACCCAATGCAGATTGTCCAGAAAATGTGTAATCGTGAATTTTTCATAGCTATGAAAATAATTGTAAGATTCAAAAAGAAAAACGTGAACCGCATGCAATAAATAATTGATGCATGAATAGTTCAAGCAAAGTCACTAACAATTTTATTGCCCTGCAAATTATGTGAACTGTTGTGTGAGTTTTCTTAACGACAGCTAGTCCCTGCGCTCCTTACTATTATCTATTGCATGCGCCCTACGTTTTTATTTTTTAAATCTTGCAATTATTTTCATAGCTATTAAAAATTCACAATCACACATTTTCAGGACAACCTGTGTTGGGTTATAAATCTGTATGGGGCTACGAGAAATTATTTTATACTTTTTAGTCCGTTTTAAAAACGTGATTGTTTAAATGAATATTTTTTCTTTAAATGATTTTTATTTCTATTGTCGTTCTGTTCTGTTATAGCATATCTAAACATGAAAAGGGTAAGAGGAAGTGGTGCATCGTATCGAAATAAGAAGAAAGCCAAAGAAGAAATTCTTAGAAAAAATGAAGGGTCTATACTAAAGTTTGTGAAAGTTTCTTCGGAGACGCCAGAATGTTCGCCAGGGCCATCCGGTGTAAGTTTTTCAGAGGCTAGTGCTGCCCAAAATCAAGAAGAAGCTGAAGTAGTTCAAGGACCCGACATTGATGACTTGCTAGGACCTGTGATTGATACTACGAATTTGTTCGCTACGCGTGCTTCCGATGCGATTGCTGAAATTGCGACACCAGAACAAAATGTGACACCAGAACAAATTGTGACACCAGAGCAAATTGCGACACCAGAACAAATATCCACTGAGTCAGACTTTGTCGGAAACGATATTGGCAAATGGCCTGAAAATATAACTTCAAGCATGCGATTGCTATTAATACAGCGTGGTCCCGAAGTCGTTCAGCACATTAATACAGACTTCGTTGAACAGTCAACAGTACCACGCACAGTTCAGTCGGAGTCAGATGGGAACTCCATCACACCGAAAGTATCGTCAAGGCGGTTAACGCGAGAATGGTTTTGGCGCACATTGACAAATGGCGAAAAAGTCTTACGCACATGGATGGCTTATTCTCCTTCTAAAGCATCATTGTTTTGCTTCTGTTGTCGTTTGTTTGAGAATGCGAACTCACCGAACGCATCAAAGTTTTACTCCTCCGACGGATTTAATACTTGGTGGAAACTGAATCCCAAAGTCGCCAATCACGAATCAAGCGTTATACATAACCAAAATTTTTGCAAATGGAAATAGCTAGAAACAAGGCTCCGAAAAGGACAGACTATTGATACAAAAGAGCAAGAAGTCGTCGAACAAAACATTAAAAAATGGCGTGAAATTCTAACCAGAATGTTTGATATAATAAGATTCCTGGCGAAACAAAATTTGGCGTTACGTGGCCACAGGGAAGATGACACCAGTGCCAATAGAGGCAACTTTTTAGAACTGGTGCATCTACTAGCAAAGTACGATCCAGTTGTCCGAGAACATTTAGTGAGAATACAAATGGGCCAAAAAATGTCCCTTACTTATATGTCACCAGAAACTCAAAACGAGTTTATTGAGATCTTAGGGAATAATGTTCGCCAAAAAATTTTAGGCCAAATAAAAAAGGCCAAGTATTTTTCCATGATATTCGACAGTACCCCGGATATTTCCCACAAAGATCAAACGAGCCAAGTACTACGATACGTGATGATTGAGAATCGGGAAGTACGAGTAGTGGAATCTTTTATAGATTTCATTGAAACAAGAAACAAAACGGCCGAAGGTATTAGTGAGATGATACTAAGTAAGCTCGCCGCTGATGGGCTTGACATTATGAATTGTAGAGGGCAAGCTTACGACAATGCTGCTACGATGGCCGGAAGACACACAGGTGTGCAGCAACGAATAAAAGAAATCAATCCTAATGCCGAATTTGTGCCCTGCTCAAACCACTCACTAAACCTAGTTTGCCTACATGCCGCTTCGGTGGAGGTGAATTCAGTGACTTTCTTCGGCACATTGGAGCGATGCTATGGTTTCTTCTCTATGTCCACCCACCGATGGGAGGTTTTGATTGCTGCTACAGGCAAGAGTTTGAAGAGGGTTCAGGACACACGTTGGAGTGCAAGAGGCGATGCGGTAAACATGACACGAAAGCACTACAAAGAAATTTTAACCACGCTAGAGATGTTAACAGAAGCAGACGAAAGCTTCAACACACGGACGGACGCAGGAACTTTGTTAGTCGCGATGCAAACATTTTCGTTTCTATGTTTCTTGGGCCTCTGGCATCCGGTGCTGCGTGAAGTGAATGATGCCCAAAAGTATTTGCAAACGGAGGGACTTAACGTACACCAGTGTGCTCAGAAAATAAGTGCCTTACAGACGGTATTGAAAGAGACACGAAATGAATCCGTAGACGAGGCTTTAAGTTACGCTAAAGGCTTGTGTGAGGAACTTGGCATTTCTATTGAATATCCAAGACGAGTCAGGAGGAAGCCCATTTTTGGCGACGGAAGTAGAGATGCTGGCTTATCGCACGAAGATGATTTAAGACGAAAAATGTTTTCTTCGTTAGATAGAGTAATTGCTGAGATTCGAGAAAGGTTCCAGCAGCTCCAGAACATTGCGGAAAAATATGCCTTCCTAAGGCCTGCAATAATATTGGGCGTCGACGACGACGAGTGCAACCTCGACCAAGCTCCTCAAGATATCGACAAAGAAGAGTTTAAGCTTGAATGCGCGCGTCTACGAGCTTTTGTAGCTACAACGGTCTGCAAAAAAGAACTTATGGATTCCGGGCCACTGGGCTTATTGAAGTTTATTTTTGAGTCCAAACTTGAAGAAGGGTTACCTAACATTGTTGTGATGCTGCGAATATTTCTTACAGCTGCTATCAGTAATGCTAGTTGTGAGAGAAGCTTCTCGAAATTGAAATTGATTAAAAATTATTTAAGATCTACAATGTCAACGTTGAGACTAACAAATCTAGGCATCTTGGCAATTGAACAAGAGGTACAAATTAACATTGACCATTGTATTGAGGAGTTCGCGTTGCAAAAAACACGCAGAATAAAATTTTAATTTAAAAAAGGCGTTTTATTTTGAATCCTTTTGAAATATTGACAGATTATCACAGACGCAGTGGCGTAGCTTGGGGGGGCAGAGGGGGCCATGGCTCCGGGCGGCGCAGATGTGGGGCGGTGGCGGCGAGCGGCACTTAGTTGCGAAAATACGGAGGGGGCGGCAAATTTGGGGTTAGCCCCGGGCGGCAAAAATCCACGCTACGCCACTGAAACAACCTATAAAAAAATTGGCCTGAGGGTGGGCCTCTTGAATAGGTCTTATGCTAAGGTGACTGGACTATGTCGCAAGCTCAACCATATCCCAAACATGTTCAATTGGATTTACATCGGCATTTATTAATGGAAGGTTGAGAGTTCTTTTTTCAAAAGAAAATATTTTTTTTCTTTGTCTAACTATCTTTCGCCGAACATATACAACCATTAATGAGAAAAAAGTTTTGACTTCGAAAAATAAATAAAAACAAAGTAAAATGATCCTTTAATTGATTTTTAACACAAACGTAATCTATGACGTTGCAGAACACAATGATAGAAAAAATGCAGGAATTTGGTCTTTTGTCGGGTTATCAACGATACTCTGACGTTTAAAAAAAAACGAAATGATCCTTAGTCTATCCGTTGCTTGCAGAGTTATGGCAAGTTAAGCAAAAATCCCTAAATACCTCATTTTGTACATTGCTTTCAGTTACCATTCTTGCAACGATTTTTTAAATCGTACATCAATAAACAGACCTCGTAAAGGATACTTTAGTTTTCAAAACCCTCCTTAAATTTTCCGTACGATCATTAGTTCCCGAGTAATTTATTACCAAAGTAAAAAATGACTTTTCTACTTTGAACGGCGATAACTCAGCGAAAAATCATCGTACAGAGCTCGTGGACCGCTCATATTAAAGAGAAAGAATCAAACAATACATACATTTGGGTGAAAAGACTGGAAAAAAATTATTAACGTTCGCGGACATTTTGAAAGTCACGCAAAGAATTTGTAATTTTTCTTTCGGTGGTTTCGTTATGATTACTTAAGAAGCGCTCGTGATAGAAATGTTGTATCTCAAGATTTGAAACGTAGAATGTTATAACTTTAATTTCCTTTTTTTTGCTTTACGATGAATTTTCGCGGAGATACAGCTTCTTAAAAATGACCGAAAAGTGTTGGATCTTTTTATTGATCCTTTAGTTGTTGCGCGTACTGTAGTACTAGGCTAAGTTATTAATATATTAGTGTAAGGAGTGTGAGGAATATAACACATAAAGACTTTACATTTTTATATACGCATGCATGGAACTGGTCATCCCTCATACCATCTAGCCTATGTGTGAGCACGACTGGCCAGTTCGACTCCTGAATCTGGATGACAGTCATCCGATGGCTAGCGCTGAATAAAGTCTTTTTATAGAAGCAATATTTGTGTGTCGGTCATTACGGCGCTGCGAGAATAAAACCTACAAGTAATAATTCAAATTGTTCTAATTCACTCAAAATTCAAACTTTTTTTCATGATTAAAACACAACAAAGAAAGCTTGATCAGGTCAATATTATCTATTTTAAGAAGAAAAAAAATCGTTTGTTTCATGGCAGATCAACTAAGTGGCTAAAATCAAGTACACCGTTGAGCCTTTCACGTTCAAAGGTCCTTCGCGAGATTATTTATAACTTCTTTAATCAATAATTTTTTTAAATAAGATTTGGTACACACCTTTGTTAATGTACATACGAATAAACGTCCAAAGGATTTATCCATCATCTTATCCCTTCCAATTGAATTTTTCAAGCAACCCTGATATTTGAGTTGTCACAGTAGCCTAACCTCTTAAGCAAAAACATTTTTTTCGCTACCCAGATAACAATGAACTGCTCTGGTATTGCTCCAATAGAGTAGGCCGTACCGGTATCAAAGTGTCGTAACTACTTACTCAGCGATGATGCCATCTCCTTGTGCGCTGTAAAATATTCGTCACTTAATTGTTCGGGCGAGTTCCTACTATTCTGCGACATTTCGGCAGGCTCTGAAAATGTTCACGAGATCAAATAACTGAACAGCATGGGCGGAAGATTCAGTATTAGAGGTGCCAAGACAAATACATATCTTTGGCTCTCCAGTGCCTAATTATATAAGCATTTTATTGTCAGTCTTACAGTAAATAAAAACAATCAACATTTTATATCCTTAGAGACTGCAACACAAACATTATGGATTTCTTCGCAGCGATTGAAGACATTGGACACCTCAAATTTCTAGATATCGAGAAGGTAGTCTATAAATTTTTCTCACATCAACTAAAGGCAATAAAAAATGTATATCTATGGATATACATTTTTCATTGCCTTCCGTTGACGTGAGAATAGTTCATGAATTGACTGCATACCGAGAAATGTACATTTTTCAATGTCTCCAATCGCTGTAATAAAATCCATGCTCTTCGCTCTACGGTCTCTAAAGATATAAACTGTTCATTGATCGTAGTTAATGTGAGGCATACAATAAAATTCTCATATAATTAGGCACCGAAAGGCCAAAAATATGTATTTGCATTACATTAACTAAAAACCATCAAGATTTTATATCCATAATGACTGCGAAGCCAAAATCATGGACTTCTTCGCAACAATCGGAGACAACGAAAACCTCAAACTTCTAGATATAAAGAAGATGGGCCTGAAGTTTGCGTCGTTAGATTCCAATGAAATTTTTAAAAATATTTTTTATTAATTTTTTTCGGATGTCTTTTGACTCCAGAATATCTGTAGAGATGATACAAATCATTCAAAAATATTTGGTAGCTCAGTATCCACCCTTAATAAGGGCTTGAAAGAGAAAAAAATGATATCTCGGGCAGTAATGACATTCCCTGTTTTTTATTTGCGCAGGTCATTTCTAGTACCTAAGGAATGCCACAAAAAAAATTGACAACGATTTTCAACTTCCGAAACACACCCTCATCAGGGAGTGAAAGTCGAATGAAAATCGTATTTCCGGCGGTAAACGAATTCCCAGTTTTTCTGTTTGCACCGATTGTTTCTAGTACGTAAGGAAAGCCACAGAAAAAATGGCAAAGATTTTCAACTTTCGAAACACCCTTATTAAGGGGGTGATAGAAAAAAATAATATCTCAGGCGGTAATAACATTCCCAGTATTTTTATTTCCGCAGTTCATTTCTTGTATTTAAGGAAAGCCCAAAAAAAATGGCAACCATTTTCAACTTCCAGAACACATCCCCATGGAGGAGTGAAACTCCAATGAAAATCGTATCTTCGGCGCTAAATTCATTCTCAACTTGTTTCTTCTCATCTTACGTTCACTATTGTCTAACGAAGATTCGGTAACGGTATCGGCTTATCGTTCGGTTATCTTATCGCCATTATAAACTTACATGGCTTAAAGAATTCAACAAAAAATTGGAGCCGAGTTGATTATCTTTTCAGTAAATTTATTGTTAATAGAAATTCATATGCTCAACCCGTTCAATTTTGTTTCTCAAAATCGTATCATGCGGAATTGATAACCGTGCGAGGCTCTACCATTATCGAGCTACCCATTTGAGAAAATTGCTCGGCTCTTTTTCACAAAGAAATTCCCTAATCATTGTCTATGAAGAAACATGCACTTTTCCAGAACCGCGCCTTATTGGAGCATGTAAACATCGAGTGATTTCCCTCTCGCCCACGTCTTTTCCTGAGACGATTGAAACTTTCATCGTTAGAGGGCGATGAGAAATAGTTTTTGATTTGCTCAAGCTTTTTTCGGGAAAATGTTGCCTACAGGAATCCTTTACTTATTTTTCAAGATGGTCATTTCGAGATCGGCTATTTGAAAATGCCGAAAAAATCGATAATAGTATAAATGAGGCAATGAAAATATAAACCAAATCATTCTTTACGTTAGAACAATCCAAACAAATTCCAACACTATCTTCCTATACGCGTGTCAATGGAGCGTTTTTTTCACACGCGCGCGCTTTACTATTCTTGAAGTTAAACTACTTTCTCACTCCCGCTTATAGAAGCGTCTGCGTACGTTTTCTATCTGCGCTCATTAGTCCAGGATAGAAGTGTCTGCGTACGTTTTGTATCCGCGCTCATTAGTCCAGGATTTTTAGACATCCGCTCCGCAAAAAATCCTGCCAATTTATTTTTCGATTGGATTATGTCAGAGAGTGTCCCCTAAGTATAAAACCAAGTTTGTGCCGTCCGAAACGTTGAGCGTTAGCCGCCATCTTCAAAAACGCCTTTTTGCAAATATCTCGGAAACTGTGAGTTTTACGTTAAAAATCGTCAGGACCTTTTTTGTAGAAGATAAAATTACCCATCTTTTTTATTTGAAACTTGTTTCTCTATTGTTAATATTTGCCGAGATATAGTCGATTAAAAAAACCAAATTTTTGTTTTTGGAAAACATCTCGAAAATTTTTGGAAATACGGAAAAAAAATGTAATAATCAAAGTTGTAGAACATTAAATTTTCTACAATTTTTCTATTAAACTTTGTTTTGTAAAATCAATAGTTGCTGAGTTCTAACGCAATGAAAGTAGCCGCGAGGTAAAGAAAAACAGCGATTAGTGGTAATACGTTACGCTAGCATGCCAAAAAAAAAGTGTAATCGAATAATTTTATAATAGAGACTATAACAATAATATTTATCATGAAAATGAGGGATATGGGCGATAAAAACATTTTGACGAATTGTATGAAAAAAAGACATGAAAATTTATTAATTTATTCATATTCATTATTATTTGCGCGATTTGAGTCGCGATGTACAAATTAGGATCGCATCATCATCATAATAATAACAAATTGTTCTTGTCAAATTTTGAACATCGATGATAGATTTAAAACAATTTTCTTTGCTTGGAACAGGAAGGGCGATTTTCGATGGTTTGCGAGTTTTCTTCTTCCATGTTCAAGTCATAAACAGCAAAAGAATTTATGAAAGATTAATTTTGAACATCCTCTTCGTCGCTATATATATTGTGACGTTGCGTCACAAGGAAGTTCGAGAAAAAGCCCGCGTGACCACGCTCGGGCTTAGTCTCCGCCACGCACCTTTATTCGGAAAAGTTTACATGTTAATTTTAAGGTAGTTTTAAGGATTTCTTTGTATAGAAGCCGCGACACTATCCCCCTGTCCTTCCCGCACCCCTCTATCGCGATCGCGACACGACCACGTGGACTGTCGACTGGGGCCACGTCGGTCCGGCCGTCAACTCCGAGATCCATCAACGCCATCTCTCACCGACGCGGAACGAGGACTGGCCGCCCGGGAGCATCCTGCTGCCATCTCCCGAGTCTCCGGCCTACCGCGCGTCAGGAGAGACTGCAGCTCTCGCGCGGTATGGCTGGCGAGCGCCGCACCGACTAGGGCGCTCAGCGACTCGGGAGGGACAAGAGTCACCGAGGATATCGACCGACAGGGCGAGCCACGAGGATCGGAATCCAAAATCGATGGGAGGTCCGTAGTCTGGCACGGGATTGGGCGAGACAAGGAAGCCGGCCGGCGTGGTCCGTCACTGAGTCCTGGAGCGTGGTTAAGCGAGGTAGCGCAAGTATAAAGTCCCGAGTGAAGACCGAACGGACAAAGCGAAACCGGAAAATCCGAGCGTTCCGGAAATAGAGAGAGAGAGAGGAATACAGATCGAATCGATCAAGGAAAAGGTCTCTGCGCAAACTGTAAGTTCGCCTCTTTCTTATTTTTGCGAGAGCGGCTAGCAAAAGCCACTAAAATCAGTTCGGGAAATCTTGTCGCACGAGCGACCGTTAAAAATTCATTCCCTTCACCCCTCCCCCGGCAGTCCTGATCGTCGTCCCTTCTTCGTGCGAGTCGCAAATAAATAAAGTGTAACTTAGCGTAACAAATTCTAGAGTCAGTGCGAGCGATTCGAGCCATTAGCCCGAGAATTAGGATAAATAAATCGAAGTGTCTCCCCGTCCGGTTACCGGACGAATAGACACACGCTATTCGTCCGGATAGTGGCTAAGTTCACGCCGTATTTTTAGGAGGCGAACGTGACAGGAATTTGCGTTAGATCATGTTCGGGCGATTAATATATGTGATCGTCCGAATAAAATCTAAAGAAATTTAATTTAATGCAATTTACTCGACTTTGGACTTATATGCGGAATTATTGTTACGGGATTTCGAGTGGACGAATTAATGTACGTTACTCGTCCACATCGTTTGCCAATGGAAACTCTTGCGGCCGAGTTATGTAATCGCTTTGTCGATTCCGGTGTGCCGTTCGCCGAGCGTCGTATAATTCGGTACGTGCACGTATTGCCGGTTGATGTTGCGGGACGTTTTTCTACACAATTCGTTCGAGATTTTGCTGCAGTTCCAAAAAAGTGTGCGTGCTTGTGATGAAAAGGTGTTTGCTGACATGTGTAAGTATATTTCGTTATACCTATATTCAACAGTGATATAATTAATAGAAATACAAGTCAAAAGCAGGTTATGTTCGAATCTCGTTATTTTCATCATACATTCAAGGCGCATCACGATTGAAATCCTGTACTTTGTTTATTAGCAGGATTGCAACCCTGTACTTTGCTTACTTGTTCATCGTATTTGTTACAAATGTTTGTGTATGGCAAAAAAAAAGTGAGAGAAAATTTGTGGCGATCTCAGTGTTCAGTGTTGAATGGTGCCAATGGTAATCCGGCCAAATCGGAGGTTACGTTTTATTTTCAATTACTTTCCATGTTATCAACATTAATGAGTCGTTTTTCATTCAGTTCGCGCAGGTACCTCGTCGACTTTAGAGCAGCCAACTGGCTCAAAATGCCCTCAGTGGTCGGATGATAGCGACTTCGAAGAAACGACAGCTTGCGATAAAAGGTCTACGGTAGCTACGGAGGCTTCAACGAGTGCTCTACGCATTGGCGATACATTTTCTTCCTACAATGATCTGTCGGAAAGGATTAAGAAATATCAACTAGAGACAAATGCCGTGTTCTATAAGCGCGATTGTGTACTCATCACACAGAGCCGCAAACGGGGAATTTCGAGGTACATGAACGATGCTTTGACGTATTATTCGCTTCGATATCACTGTATCCATGGTGGGAAACAGTTCAAGTCCACGTCTTCGGGCCAGCGATCATCTTCGTAAGTGTTATCTAACTTGAATTATTTTCTAACGAAAAGTAGAAAATGTATGTTTTGAAAGAAGTAGAAAATGTATGAAAGTAAGTAGAAAATGTATGAAAATGTACAAAACATACAAAAATGTATGTTTTGTAGGACATTTCAGAAGCAATGCTCGGCATTCATCCGTTTCGTGCTTAACGAAAATGGCATGAAATTAGTAGTTGCCGAAATGAACACGAACCACAATCATCTATGTTCGAAGGTAATTCTTTTTAAAGATTTTATGCCTTATTTATCATTTATTGTCACAATGGTTCCCGATCTCGATATAAATACATGTTTATTACTTTTTTAGAAACTGTATCAGCATTTGCCTCAGGTGAGATCTCTGCCACTCAAGGAACGGAACGAAATGGCGGACTTGTTGAAGATGGGTGCGAACAAAAAGAAAGTGAAGGCTAAAGATATAGCCGAAACCGGGCAACAAGTGTCACTCAAAGATCTCTCGAATATGTCGGCTCGCCAGGGTGTCGTCAACAATTTAAAAAATACTGTCGAGATGCTTCGTGAAACGTATGGTACGTATGTGCGTGTTTGTGTGTGGGTAGGAGGGTTGAGTGCGTGCGTGCGTGTGTTTATTCGCATGCGCGCGTGTATGTGTGTGGGTTTGTCTGCGTGGGCGCATGTGTGTGTGTGTGTGTGTGTGTGTGTGTGTGTGTGTGTGTGTGTGTGTGTGTGTGTGTGGGTGGGTGTGTGTGTGTGCGTGCGCGTGTATGTTATGCTTGTGTGATATGTCACGATGAAATAGTTTTATTATATTATGTTGTGTGATCTTTTCAGGTGCTGAATGCCACGTTTACGAGAAACATGGAGTCTTCAAGGGTTTGTTTTTTGTAACAAAAGAAATGCAAAAATCGATGGACGCATTCCCTGAATTTGTGGGTATTGACGCTACATTCAAATTGCTGAATATCCGAGCACCGATCTACATCATGATCGTAGAAGATTCTGAGGGGTCGACTGAAATTGTTGCGGTCTCGATACTGATGACTGAGGATGCAGATAGCATGCGATGGTTTCTCGAAACTTTCAAGAAAACGCAGCCTGCTTGGACGCGAATTCGCACAGTCATGGCTGACAAGGATCTGCTCGAGAGACAAATCATAAAGGAACAATTTCCTACTGTCAACGTCTTGATTTGCATATTCCACGCGTTGCGCACGTTCAACCGCGAAATTACGTGCGACAAACTTGGAATCACGGCCGCTAAGAGAGATCAAGTAAAAGAGATTTTCCAAAAGATGGTTTACGCATCGTCTGAAGGAACGTACCGGCAGTTGTATGATCAGCTCAAAGAAGAAGCGCCACATGCTGTTTTGGCCTATTTTGAGAAGAATTGGCATCCGATACGGCAGGAATGGACACTAGCGAAAGAATTTATGCAGAGCAATTTCCTCAACACCACCAACAATCGAATAGAGTCGCTGAATGCCAAAATTAAGAGCGTCGTTAAACGATACAGTAGTCTAGAGGAATTCGTCGAGAATTTATTCGTCTTGCTGATTTGCCTTAATTCAGAGCGAGATCATAAAGCGGCATATGGCTATCAAAAACAGCTCGTCACGTCATTCGAAGATAACTCTCCGGAATGGTTTTATTTGAAACTACTAACGCGATATGCGTTTCGGTTCGTTGAAAAGGAACTTCAACATAAAGATGATGACGAGTTTGTTGAGGTAGAATCTGTTTTCGAATGGCAATTCCGGGACTCGAAAATCACGTCGACATCGAAATCCTGCGAATGTCCGTCCTATTCATCGATGAGATTGCCGTGCCGGTTGTTGCTCCATGCATATACTTTCCATTCTTCTTTCATTAATGTTTGACGTTATTTATATCTATGGCCGTAGTGTAGCTGATCGTAGAGTAGATGCCATAATGACCATCTTTGTGAACCTGCTTTTCGATTGCTTTTGATTATAGGCATATCTTCGCTATCAGACGTCGCTTGGGAATGTCTCTTTGCGATGCATCGATTTGCGATCCAAGATGGACGCGGAAATATTTTCAGGAACAGCAACGCGTTTTTCAATCTGAAGAAATGAAAGAAAACGACGTGCCTTCCCTGACGCTTACGTCGCAAGTTTCTCGCCCCCGGATTTTATCGCAAAACGAGCGATTTCGTCAAGCTTTTTGCGTGGCGAAGACTTTAGCAAGTTTGGCATCGGAAGTCACCGGTACCACATTCCTCGGACGCTTGCAGTCAATGCTCGATTTGAAGACGCTGTGGGAGCAGAATGGCGACACAATTTCGAATCGTCCTGTGGATTCCTGCGAGAATTCAAATGAACGATGCGCCGAAACTAACGTTTTGCTTGCTGAAAATGAAGGACCAACGGGCCAACAAGAAGGGCTTTTGCAAACTTCAGATAAGCCAAACGAGGTCGATCTTTCTCAGCTCGAGGTTTTGCCAGTTTTAAAGCGTAGAGGAAGACCGAAGGGGTGTGACACTACCGTTATTGGATTGAAAAAGAAAAATAAAATAACGGTTGATGAAGAAAACGTTCTTTTTTCTAAACTAAGGGAAGAGGGGAAAATCAAAAGAATTTTAACATGGCTAGTAGGTGGAATAGCGGTTGAATCGGTTATAAAAAAAGGAACACTGGTCGAAGATAAATTAGTTCCAACCGATCACAACCTTCTTCCGCATTCATTGATTGACGAGGAAGTAAATTTAAATTTGGTCAAAAAGTACTTCTCCGTTGAAACGTGGCAGAGAGTTCAGAAAGTTCTAAAAGAGAAAAGGCGAAATTCGGTCTTCCTCTGCGGTAATTGCAATATCGATCTGAATGTGTCGGTCGGCGAGTCCTCTCACGGAAACCAGTTAGTCATAAGATGCGATTATTGCTTTACTTGGTACCATTTGCCATGCGTTGCTTTGAAGAGAGTACCGAGAGCCAAATTTTGGAAATGTTCCCATTGTTAATACTCTTCTGTGATAGTTCTTCGTAAAGGAAATTTCCAAAAAGGTTGGCAAGTTATGTACGTCTTCCATCGTTATCTATATCTTACGAAAATTATATTCACTGTTCCTATCTACTAGTTAAAAGTTAGTTGAAAAGTTAATATATAGATATATAGGTTGAAAAGTTTATATAAAGTTTCTCAGAAATATTTAAAACGGCAAAGTCGAAATGTTGAAACAAGTTGAAATTTCGAAAGTTTATTTGAAGCCTGTATACAGTAACATTACTGCAATACTACAGTGATAATGTTGTGATTGTAAATATAAAGCGTCTTTATAATTCTGACACGTTGTTTTCAATGCAAACCTTACTGTTGTCACTGCGGCGTTCCAGAGTGATTGGTAATCTATAATGCTTTTTTGCTTGTTCGGTGAATGACACCCCGTATCGCGTTGCCTTTAAAAGGGTTGCTTGGGAGTTGGGGGGGGGGTCCGGGGGGCGCAGCCCCCCGGCGGGGGCGGAGGGGGCGGAGCCCCCCCTTCGGGGGTTGGGGGGCGGAGCCCCCCACTGCCCCAAAACAGAATTTTAAAAAGTACTTCTAAGTGCATGTATACGCTTCCATTGATTATCTGGACGAATAAACGTACATCATTCGTCCGGATTCAATTCTATAGAATTCTGGGATTCATCCGGACGAATTAACGTACATTATTCGTCCGGATGCGATTCTACAGAATTTTGGCATCTATCCGGACGAATTAACGTACATTATTCGTCCGGATTCGATTCTGCAGCATTCTGGCATCCATCTGGACGAATTAACGTCCATTATTCGTCCGGATTCGATTCTACAGAATTCTGGCATTTATCCGGACGAATTAACGTCCATTATTCGTCCGGATTCGATTCTGCAGCATTCTGGCATTTATCCGGACGAATTAACGTACATTATTCGTCCGGATTCGGTTCTGCAGCATTCTGGCATTTATCCGGACGAATTAACGTACATTATTCGTCCGGATTCGATTCTGCAGCATTCTGGCATTTATCCGGACGAATTAACGTACATTATTCGTCCGGATTCGATTCTGCAGCATTCTGGCATTTATCCGGACGAATTAACGTACATTATTCGTCCGGATTCGGTTCTGCAGCATTCTGGCATTTATCCGGACGAATTAACGTACATTATTCGTCCGGATTCGATTCTGCAGCATTCTGGCATTTATCCGGACGAATTAACGTACATTATTCGTCCGGATTCGATTCTGCAGCATTCTGGCATTTATCCGGACGAATTAACGTCCATTATTCGTCCGGATTCGGTTCTGCAGCATTCTGGCATTTATCCGGACGAATTAACGTACATTATTCGTCCGGATTCGATTCTACAGAATTTTGGCATCTATCCGGACGAGTAAACGTACATTATTCGTCCGGATTCGATTCTACAGAATTCTGGCATTTATCCGGACGAATTAACGTCCATTATTCGTCCGGATTCGATTCTGCAGCATTCTGGCATTTATCCGGACGAATTAACGTCCATTATTCGTCCGGATTCGATTCTGCAGCATTCTGGCATTTATCCGGACGAATTAACGTCCATTATTCGTCCGGATTCGATTCTGCAGCATTCTGGCATCTATCCGGATGAATAAACGTACATTATTCGTCCGGATTAGATTCTACAGCATTCCGGTATCTATCCGGATGAATAAACGTACATTATTCGTCCGGATTAGATTCTACAGCATTCCGGTATCTATCCGGATGAATAAACGAACATTATTCGTCCGAATTCGATTCTACTAAATTTTGGAATTTATCTGGACGGATAATTATGCGTCCGGACACGAGGTGGCACGAATCGCAATCATAACAACCCCTCCTAAAAATACGGCGTGAACTTAGCCACTATCCGGACGAATAGCGTGTGTCTATTCGTCCGGTGACCGGACGGCTAGCCACAGCCTAAATAAATATCGTGAATAACGTGTGAAAAGGTGTCCGTGGCGGATCCCCGGTGTCCCTCGCGAAAGTTCCCTCGCGCGCGCGAAGCCGCGGCCCAGCCTCGCGTAGCACGGCCGTCGGCCGAATCGGGTGACATTGTCCGCGAGAATAAATCGCGCAATTAGTATTTTGATATTTTTGGTTTTTGCGTATTATTAATTCGAGTATTGTAAAATTAAGTATTAAATAGTCGTGGTCCAAGTTAAGTGGCCATCGCGTTCGAGAACCCCGTCCGTCCCGAGATACCCTGAGGCGTCCCCATTTCGGCAGGGTGTCAACTCTGCACAGTGCAACTCGACACCGGGTCAGCCCGCCTGTTCAACTCTCTACTGTTCAACTCGACGAAGCGGGCAACTCGACACAGAGCCAAGTCGACAGCCGTAGCAGCTCGACATTTCCCCGACGCTCGCGTATCCCCACTCTTCAGATTCGGGCCGGGCGATTCGCTGCCCTGTGTCAACTCGACACCGAGTCCTCCCTACACAGCGTAGCGTGCTCAACTTACATTTCCTAGCGGCTGTACTTTTTTCGAATCACCCATACCCGGGAACGAGAAATAAACGAGCAAAATGTTTTCGCATGTACCGACTACCCGCTCTGTCAGTTCTCTAGTTTATCGACTGATTTTGAATGGAAATTTCACGAGCGGCATTTTGTTATAACTTTATTCTTTAATAATGCCACGAACTTATATTTAGTCTCCTAAAATTTTAATTCTTCCATAATTCGGGAAAAAGCGTCATTTTTGAGTACTTGAGAATAACGATAAGCAATACTAAGAGAACTGAAAACTTATATAATAATCGTGTGAAAGAAAAACTGGTGG
The DNA here is from genome assembly GCA_944452715.1 of Ophion slaviceki. Lineage (NCBI taxonomy): Eukaryota > Metazoa > Arthropoda > Insecta > Hymenoptera > Ichneumonidae > Ophion > Ophion slaviceki. Next base: position 8,658,304 of record OX101794.1, on the reverse strand, counting down.
CCTCGTACAGTTGGACAGTTTTTCGTTGCCGTTGAATATAGGATTATGTTCTTCAAGAGCATATTTAATTTTTTGTTCTGAATTTCATTTCTTGTGGCTCTTGATTTATTCTTAAAAATCATCGTGCAAAGTCTAAATTTTATAATCAACTTTTTAATCATCAAAAATATCGCTGAAAAAATCATATGCAGTTACAAGAAATTAATATCATGAAACGATTGGAAATAATATTGTTGTCAATATTCCTCATATATGTTCCTTTCATTTCAGATTGAAACGTCCACATTATTATTATCCATGTTGTTCAAATACTTAAGGGACAACACCACTGTGACGGCTTCAAAAAATCGATTTTTTGAAAACCATCTAGAAAAATCTATAATACATTTAAGATTAAGATGCCGTTGGACCCAGGTCGAAAAAATAATTATTTTCGGAGATATTGAATATTTTGTGGAGCGGTGCAGCGCTCCGTGACGCTCGGGGTCCCGCGCAACTGTGCGCCTCAGGGTCGGCAGGTATACCGGATATATAAAGGGGGTAGCCGGTTAAGGGGGGTCTGACGGCCCCCACCGAGTTTGATCGAATCGACCCAAAAACCTGAAAGAGGGCTGAAAAACAAAATTTTAGAGATATTTTTTAACCCCCTAAACCCTTATGAAAACACCATAATCGCAAAAAATGCGTTTTTTTTATGTTTAATTTTTTTTTGAGCTTTCAAATGCATTTTAAAGCGGTTTTAACACAACCAAAATTTTGTTTCAGATGTGTAGACATGCCCTGAATTTTTCCAGATTTTTTCGTAAAGTTAAATCATGTGCAACATAATTTTAATGGCAAAAAAACCGTAAAAAATCGTCATTTTTTGTATTTAATGCTATGGTTTTTATTGACGTATTAATGGTAAAAAATCGTGCACCATAGCATAGAAAGCTACTATCTTCCTCTACAAAATGACGCTAATTGGGCTCAATTCGGTCGTCTCTAGCGTCCGAAAATCAAACTTGAATAAATTCCGTTTTTATAATTTGAGCATTTTCAGTTACGAAAATGACACAAAATCATATTTTTCAATTATTTTTTTTAATAAAAGTACATTTTGGGGTTTCTGAGGTCGCCGATTACAAATTTGATGTCAAAAATTAGTTTTGTCACATGACAGCTGTCAAAACGAAGAAAAAATATTTTAATTTTTGAAATTTTTTAAAAAAGCTATGGGAACGATATTAATAAGGATTTTTTAGGTCGCTGATTATAAATTCATTCTTATACACGAATTTTTAATCGTAACAGCTGTCAATAATTATATTAACAAACAAAAAATTACGTATTATTCAGAAAAAAAATTTGGAATTCCCCGACTAAACTGTCACCTGGCGGACAAAATCCCAACTTGTACCTTATTAAGCCACGTACCCGAGTGCCTAAGGCCACCGTACCCACGTGGGCCTTAGGCTCGTATGCCCCTCCGCACGGTACTGCGCATGCCCACTACGCACTGACGCATCGAGAACCCCGCTCCACGCGGTCTCTCTTTCTCTCTGTGTTCAGCCGCCGTCCAGTACACACGTCATGCGACGCGCTCTGCTCCGTTAAACAAATCTATTTGTTTTGTTAACAGCGTTTTTTTAATTTATCGTTTAACCTGCCTATCTCAACACGAAGTGATTGAAGCAGTATTCTAAGGTGAGTTTGAATATCAATTTAAATATCAATCAACATAAAAATTGATTTATAATCATAACCTCAATCTACAATCGTTTGCCTCATAGTCGACTTGAAATCGTACAGAAGGTGGCCGTCAACTTCAAGTTGTTGTTTAGTTCACTCACATGAAAAGAATTAAAAAAAAGCAAAAAAAAAACAAAACTAAGACGAAACGATATTTCAATAAAAAAATGATTTGGAATACAATAATTTATTTCTGTTTTGTTTACCGATGTTTTCAACATTTTTTTTGTTTTGATTTACAATTTTTAATGTACTTTCGATTTTCGTTACTTTTGTTCTATTTGTTTTTTTAATTATGGTTTTTTTTTATTCCGGGTTTCAGTTACTTTTTTCATTTTTTTCAAAAAAAAAAAATAATTTGTTAATCATAATAAAAAAAATAACAATGTTCTTTTTTTTTCTTTAGGAAAAACTGTGCGATGCCACCGAAAAAACGAAAATGTACGGCTGGTGAAAGGTGCATAAGATGCAACAGATTGTTGCGTTATGATACCGGAAAACAGAAGTCCATTTCTTCAGATGATGACGTACACTTATATACTAAACTACTAGGTAAACGAGTAGAGAAAGGTGACGTTTTATGTCATCTGTGTCGTTCCGCAATCGCTAAATCCCGAACGGTTTCACCATCGACGAGCAGTGATTCTGATCCTGAAGAAAATCTTCAGTTGGATTTTAATCCCGAAGAAAATCCTCTGCCAAACGTCAATCCCGAGGAAAATCCTCTGCCAGATGTTGATCGCGAACAAAATTCTGTCGATCCTGTAGAGAGACATTCATCAACACTCTCCAATTTGACAGTATCAGATGACACAGAACAATCTTCGGAACAGTCTTCGCAACAATTGTCACGGTCGGAGTCTGGATCTTCCACAGGACAGTCATCACAATCTTCTAAGGACCCTCCTTACGTTCTTCGTCCAAGAGAACCGGACTATGAAATGATCGAGATGCCTTTCAACAGAGTTACCGCGACTCACAAATGTTGTTGCGTATGTCTTACTCCAATTACGACATCTCCGGTTGTTCCGTTTAAAGCGAGGTTACAGGTATTTATAAGTTCACGAATTTTCATTCCAAAAGGCAATCGCTGTTGTCCTGTACATCTTATCAGTGAACGTATGTACGTTGACGAAATTTCAAACTTGAAAATATTTTCGAATACTTGTACTATCAGTTCTCAAGAGTTGGCATTATTTTTGGATGCACTGTCCAAAAAATGCGACAACAGTATTTTAGACAGAGTAGATGATTACAATTTATCGGCAGAGCGCATAAAATCGCTAACTGGATACACAGTTGCAGAAATCAAGACTCTAAAAAACATGTTGGTCACTTTGCGAAATTCTCAAAATCGCAGTATTAATCAAGCTCTTTTAATATTCCTTTTTAAATTAAGAACTGGAAATTCCAACACAATCACTGCGTCAATTTTCGATATCAAATCTGAACAACTAGTATCTGCTTATTGCAAATCGGTTTTGGATTCATTCGCGAAAGACGTCTTTCCACTTCGTTTCGGAGCTCGGGCATGTTCTCGCGAAGATTTAATTGCTAATCACACGTCGCCTTACGTAAAAAAATTACACGGATTTGAAGATCGCCTGCTCTTGATTGCTGATGGTTCATACCTTCGACACCAAAAAAGTAGTAATAATTGTTACCAAAAAAAATCTTTCTCTGGTCAGAAAAAGTGTCCACTCTGTAAACCCTTCACAGTTTGTGCCACAGATGGATATGTAATAGATGTTTACGGACCGTACGAAGCAATTGTGAATGATGCGAAAATCTTACAACATGTACTAAGTGATCCGAACGGCTTGAGATCAATCCTCAAAAAAGGGGATGTTTTTATACTTGACAGGGGGTTCAGAGACGTCAAAGATTGGTTAGAATCTCAAGGGTTCGTTGTGTTGATGCCAGCGTTGAAAGGCAAAAGAAAGCAACTTCCAACAAATGAAGCAAACGAAAGTCGATTTGTTACGAAATTGAGGTGGGTGGTAGAGGCTGTCCACGGTATAATCGGTAGTAAATTCAAACTCTTGCATAATCAGTTTAACAACAACATGTTGGATTCAGCGATGCTTTATTGCAAAGTAGCGAATTTTTTGGTTAATGAGTTTGGAAAAAGACTGAATTGCGATACCGATTTACAAGATCAAATTGCCGAGCAAATGTTGAAAAGAAAAGACGTTGACAATTCTTTAGCGAAAGTTGTGGAAGAACAAAACTGGAATAGGAAGAAAAGGATCTTCAAACCGTTAACATCAAATGACGTATTAGACTTTCCGGAAATGACAGAGCAAGATTTGAAGATCCTTTTCACTGGCTCGTACCAGTTATCGCAAACTGTTTCATACTTAGCTGAAATGTATACCGAAGAAGGACTTTTGAATATGCAATACTTGTTGGAGGACGATACCATTTTGAAATGTGAAGTTAAATCAAGACATATAAACAAGAAAGTATACAGATGTTACGTTCAGTACGACCCTAACAGTATTGGATATAACGGTATAAAAAACTACGTATGTGATTGTGCAAATGGGCTAAGAACTGTTGGTTGCTGTGCCCACGTTGCAACAATCATTTACTTTTTAAGTCATGCACGGTATTTGTCCAAAATCATCCGCCCAGCTCAAATTCTAACGAATCTATTTCACGTTGATAATGTCGAACCTGTTATTGAAGAACACAGTGACGAAGATTAACAACATAACAATCATGTTGCAATGTATGTATTACTTGTGTCTGTTTAATGTATATATTAGATGAATGTATGTAATATTATTATAAATAAATAGATTTTTTAAAATACAATGACTTTTAATTATTGAAAAAACCGAAATAGCAAATACCATTTTCATTTGATGACATGTGTAATTTTTTTTTTTTGTTAGCTGTTTGACATCAAATTTGTAATCGGCGACCTCAGAAACCCCAAAATGTACTTTTATTAAGTAAAATAATTGAAAAATATGATTTTGTGTCATTTTCGTAACTGAAAATGCTCAAATTATAAAAACGGAATTTATTCAAGTTTGATTTTCGGACGCTAGAGACGACCGAATTGAGCCCAATTAGCGTCATTTTGTAGAGGAAGATAGTAGCTTTCTATGCTATGGTGCACGATTTTTTACCATTAATACGTCAATAAAAACCATAGCATTAAATACAAAAAATGACGATTTTTTACGGTTTTTATGCCATTAAAATTATGTTGCACATGATTTAACTTTACGAAAAAATCTGGAAAAATTCAGGGCATGTCTACACATCTGAAACAAAATTTTGGTTGTGTTAAAACCGCTTTAAAATGCATTTGAAAGCTCGAAAAAAAATTAAACATAAAAAAAACGCATTTTTTGCGATTATGGTGTTTTCATAAGGGTTTAGGGGGTTAAAAAATATCTCTAAAATTTTGTTTTTCAGCCCTCTTTCAGGTTTTTGGGTCGATTCGATCAAACTCGGTGGGGGCCGTCAGACCCCCCTTAACCGGCTACCCCCTTTGAGCAGAGACGATTTGCTGCAGCGTTGTTTGGGCGGTTTCACGCAAAACAACAACGAAAGCTACAACAAATCAGTTTGGGCAATAGCCCCCAAGTGTCAGTCCGGGAGCAAAAAAATCGTCGATATTGCAGCTGATATCGCGGTATTATTATTCAATGATGGCCTGAGAAGCCTCATGAAAGTTTTGGAGACGTTGGGGATAACTATCGGCCCAAATTGTTTCAATTTTTGCGTTGAAACCGACGCAGCGCGGATCGAGCTGGCGGAGCGCCCGCTCACAGACGCTGCAAAAGAGACAAGAAGAGCCTCTACAAGTTCGAGAAAAGATGCTAGGGACAATGATTTGCTTCTTGAAGGCCAGCTATATGGTGCCGGCATCGCTGATTAAAGGTAAACAATTTTTTTTCCAATTTATCGCATAAATTAACAAACCTAAAACTTTGAACGCGTTTTTCTCAAAACCACTTTTTTGAGTGCGGCACGCAGCAGAACTCGAGCAATTTTTATCCGATCGACTTCAAATTTGGACTGCACCAATAAAACTAGATTATCTAAAGAAGTACATAGGATTTTTTCGATATCTCAATAATAATAAAAAGTTATAGGCTATTTACGACGAGAAATTTTGCTCGAAAATCGTTCTTTAATTTCAAAAGCGTGCCTATTTTTTAAAAATCAATATTTTTTCAAATCCCTATGTACTTCTCTTCAAAATATCATATTATTAACGAAAACACTCGGTATTTTTTTTCAGATCGACTTTGAAGAGAGTTCTGCTGCGTGCCGCGAACCACTGAAGAGGCAACAGTACCTGACGCGGGAGCTTCCCCAGCGTCACCATGGGGCGTGAAAAATTTGAAAAATGTTTCTTATGTATCTTCAATAAACAACGAACAAAACAAAAAAAAATTTCGAATGTCTTTTTTTCCCACAAAAAAAATTCTTGAAAAATGGCAAAAAAACAGGGGGTCACAGTGGTGTTGTGCCTTAATGCCAAAGAACAGTGCATGTCGGATGTATTTATTTTTCATTAATGTGTGACATATCGTCTACTATATATGAAAAAATTGAATCATCGTATAACATGAATACGCTGTGTTGAAAAGCGTGGAAAAGGGTGGAAGGTTAATTTGCTATAAAAAAGCATATCTTCGATATTTTTTGTTGACGTACTGTTTATATATATTTATTTATACAATTAGTATAAAATAAAAGGACATTTGAAGAATATTCTGTGAAATTTTCGTTAATAATTGTGCAGAAATGAGCCAGTGACAGGAAATCTTCTCAGACGCCACAAAAAGAAGTTACATTGCCATGAACTGCATAACTCACCACTGGATCATCCGAAAAAAAATCCAACAAGATCGTATTATTTAATAAGTTTCTTGAGGTAACGCTGTCGATTTTTTTTATCATTTTAATTCATTTTGCAATAATAAAGGTTCCAATTTTTTAAATGAAAAATCGCTATTTTGTCTTCTAAGTGTGACTAAAAATTGAAAACAAAAAAAAATAAAAATAAAAACTCGACAGCGTTACCTCAAGGACCTTATTAAATAATACGATCTTGTTGGATTTTTTTTCGGATGATCCAGTGGTGAGTTATGCAGTTCACCACAATGTAACTTTTTTTTGTGGCGTCTGAGAAGATTTCCTGTCACTGGCTCATTTCTGCACAATTAATAACGAAAATTTCACAAAATATTCTTCAAATGTCCTTTTATTTTATACTAATTATATAAATAAATATATATAAACAGTACGTCAATAAAAAATATCGAAGATATGCTTTTTTATAGCAAATTAACCTTCCACCCCCCCCCCCCTTAATGATTCTGCGCTTTTCAATACAGCGTATTCATGTTATACGATGATTCAATTTTTTTATATATAGTAGACGATATGTCACACATTAATGAAAAATAAATACATCCGACATGCACTGTTCTTTGGCATTAAGTATTTGAACAACATGGATAATAATAATGTGCACGTTTCAATCTGTAATGAAAGGAACATATATGAGGAATATTGACAACAATATTATTTACAATCGTTTCATGATATTAATTTCTTGTAACTGCGTATGATTTTTTCAGCGATATTTTTGATGATTAAAAAGTTGATTATAAAATTTAGACTTTGCACGATGATTTTTAAGTATAAATCAAGAGCCACAAGAAATGAAATTCAGAACAAAATTAAACATCCTCTTGAAGAACATAATCCTATATTCAACGGCAACGAAAAACTGTCCAACTGTACGAGGCCACCAGTTTTTCCTTCACACGATTATGATATAAGTTTTCAGTTCTCTTAGTATTGCTTATCGTTATTCTCAAGTACTCAAAAATGACGCTTTTTCCCGATTTATGGAAGAATTAAAATTTTAGGAGACTAAATATAAGTTCGTGGCATTATTAAAGAATAAAGTTATAACAAAATGCCGCTCGTGAAATTTCCATTCAAAATCAGTCGATAAACTAGAGGACTGACAGAGCGGGTAGTCGGTACATGCAAAAACATTTTGCTCGTATATTTCTCGTTCCCGGGTATGGGTGATTCGAAAAAAGTACAGCCGCTAGGAAATGTAAGTTGAGCACGCTACGCTGTGTAGGGAGGACTCGGTGTCGAGTTGACACTGGGCAGCGAATCGCCCGGCCCGAATCTGAAAAGTGGGATACGCGAGGGTCGAGGAAATATCGAGCTGCTACGGCTGTCGACTTGGGTCTGTGTCGAGTTTCCCGCTTCCTCGAGTTGAACAGTGGAGAGTTGAACAGGCGGGCTGACCCGGTGTCGAGTTGCCTGTGCAGAGTTGACACCCTGCCCCCATTTCAATTCGTGTCGAGTCTCGCGCTTGCCGGCCGAAGGCCGCGTTTGTTTTGGTTTTTTCTTCTGTTTATTCCCATATTGAGTACGCGTTAAGAGCGTTGCCCGAGAAAGGCTGGCGCCCAATTTATTGAATTTGTAGAGTAGAAAATATTTAAACGGGTCGAGAAATAGCGTTGGGACTTCGCGTGTCCAGTAACCCGTCAAATTATAGCCAAAATTATTATCATTATTGCGGAATTTCTTGTCATTATATCGAGTCTCCCTTCATTATTTCTTTTTGTAATTTATCACTCAACTTTTTTTTTGTATCGAGCCTAGTTGTTTTACATTGACTAAATTATATTTGAATTTTATTTGGTGTTGAACCAGTGTTCATTTCCCCTTCCCCCTTCCTCCGCCTTCGTTAACACGCGATACCCGTCATAAAATTGACGCCCAACGTGGGGCCCGAAAAACGTTAGTTTTTTTTAGAAAAGAGCCCACCACGACTATTATTATTATAAAAATTATCATTGATAATTTTCGAGGTAATAATTATTATTTTTCGAAAATTGTCATTTTTCATTTTCAGAGTAAATAAAATATTTATTCGCTGTGAACGGTTCAAATTGAATAGTTTTTTTTTTTTGCGTTTTCGTGAGAAATAATAATTACCCCTACCCCTGACAGGTATAGCTTGTCCCGATAGGGCACTCGCAAATTGAGAATTTTGCGAGGATCGGAAAAATTCGGACGACCGAGTTTTTACCTAATTGTCGCACCTGATTATTTTTTTTGAGTTTCGCTAACAATACTAGAGAATAATATTGTTTTTTGTGTTTGCGACTGGCATTTATTTTTGTACATTTTCGGCGACTGCACTTCCCCTTTTTCCCCTAGAACCCATACTTGCTTGTGTACTTGGCAATTTGTTTTTTTTGTTGACTTGCGACTTTTCGTCGTAGTTTTTGTATTATTGCGCTGGCAATTGAAAATTTGATTTTTGTATTATTGCTTTGGCAATTAAAAATTAATTTTGCATCGTTGCTCTGGCAATTGAAAATTTAATTTTTGTACTATTTCTCTGGCAATTAAAAAATTAATTTGTGCACTATTGCGCTAACAACTAAAAATTGATTTAGCACTATTGCTTGGGCAATTAAAATAGTTTTTTGTTTGTATTGCGTTGGCAATTTAGAAGCAGTTGTTATTGCTTAAGGGAATACCGCTTGGATGAAGAATACTGAGCTGACTTTTTCTTTGTGAATCGTTGCCTTACTTACGATTTTTTGCATACTGCGCTATTCGTTTCTTTTGTCGGAATTGCCGCGACTCTTTATACAGTAAGATGGGCTTTAGCAGACGACGTTGTAAATTTGATTCGATATTAAGCGAAAACGCGGCGACAAATCGAAAATTTAATGACATTTGACCAATGAAATGATTTGTTTCTATAGATTTTGTTTGGGTCATTTTTCGACCCGTCTACTCAATCTTGAGATCTCATAATATTCGCCCGAATTTCCGAACGATTTTTTGACAACGAAAATTATTCCACAGTCGTCGCCCCGAGTCGAAATTTTCGAGCCGCGTTCAACCCACAAAATGAAGGCTTCCGTCCCCAAGCATAAATCGGGGAGAGCGGATTATTGGGTATCTAAAGGAGAGTACAATGTTTGAAAATACCATGCGTTAGGGCCTCCGATGAACCTCCGGCATGGCAGAAAGTTTGACTCAAAGGAGGTCAGTGAGGACCACAACTGAACCTGCGGAACCTCAGGTGGGCCTACTTCGAGCGCTCGCGCAGAACCTGCCGCCCCCCCCCCCCCCCACCTTTCGGCCTACTGTACACTGCTAAACAATACAATTAATTTATATAGGATCTATTTAAATAAAGTAGGATTTTTCCTTGTCTCACAGCCTACTACGATCATATTTGTTTTAAAGATATTTATATATGTTAATAAAGATGAGATTCAAATGAATCTTTATTTGATTACAATGTACACTCTAAAGCTAAGTGTACTATATGCATAAAGTATTTTAAAAATCGAAAATAAAATGAATTCCTTAATTCAGAGCTTAACCACAAGGATTTTTCATCGTAATTCGTCATTCCCTGGCCTTTAGAAATGATTTTTTTCGAAGAAAATATTTGCCCTATGTGCGAATCGAACCTAGTATCTACCTACTCATAGCTACGCACGCTGCCCCTATGCTACCGAGTGCTTATAACATTTTGGTCGCTTCCATGGCATAAGAGACCAAATGAATACCTATAACTATTTGTTGTATCACATAAGCTATATCAATTAGTTAATATCATTGTTATAATTAGAGTTTTATCGAATAACATGCTATAGATTTTTCAAACAAACTCATATATGTATGTGTGTGTGCGTGTGCGTGTGCGTGTGCGTGTCTGTGACACGCGAAAGTGACAGAACCCGAGATCGTTCACGCTACTCCCCGGTGAATCCCGACCCCTCTACCACAACCCACAGCCTGAGCGGCCGTGCAGTACCGCAACCGTCCTCCCCCGTACAAGTGCATCCAGTTAGTCCGGTTACACGATTCCGGCGATCAAAAATCGATGAGAGCTCCAGTCTCCGAACCCGGTTAGGATTCCGGGATACCAAAAATCAAGGAGTTCTCCAGCTCCGTTTGGTGGGTCGGGTTGGGTCCCCCGACCCCAGTTTAGTCCGGTTGAGAAATCCGGCGAAACAAAATGCTCTGGCGCCCCGGGTACTGCGGATGCACGTGCACGGGAGGGACGGCCGAAGGTGACGGTTTCTCGCACCAGATCCCGGTTTGAGTTCTCGATTCCGTAGTGAGAAAAATATCCCCGTCACAATATATATAATTCCTTTCTCTCTCTCCACCTTCTCTACCCCCACGTCACTTTGATATGAGTGTTGCAATAAAGATGGACCATTAGTTCAATCAAATAGAAAAATGGTTAACTCTACGAAAAAACTATTTACGGTAAATTTTAAAAAATTAACCAGATCCATTCAGTGAACTTGACTAAATTGTTTTTTTGAACAGATGAGAAATCTAAACTAATGAAACCGAATCACAGATTTATTAGGATCAAATAAAATATTTAATTATTGGACGATATTAAATAGATTGATTTGAATAAATAAACATATTTGAAATCAATTTTAATAATGGAATGCAATAGAAAAAATTTGGTTCTAAGAAAAATTTAGTTAACTCAAATAAAAAAATCAAATAGACGCGGTTAGTTAATATCATAATATTTAGCGGAAAGAAATAAAAATAGGTATGCTTCATGCATACACATGGAAATATTTTTTAGATTTTCGACGTGCTAAAAATGAAAACAAAAAAAAATCAAACCGTTTTTTTTAAATCGACGGTAATGGGCCATCACCATTTATCGACTCATTATTGAATGAACAAAAAAAAACAAAAAGACAAAAACAAAGGGAAAAAAATTAAGAAAAAATCGAATGAGGTTGAATTCCAAATCGACAATTTCAATCGTTTAGGACATGAAATAGACTATGACTAACACCCTAACGTTTCATATAAATATCAACATTATATGTTATTTATATCTACACTGCCAGGCAAAAGTTTTCGGACACTCCACATAATCGCAAAACTTTTGAGCGCTGGATAATTGCCAAATAATGTTAGAGTAAAATAATTTATTTCATTTATTATTTCACGAAGATACTATAAAGGTCTATATATTTCATTAATTATACAGAGCTTTATAGTATCTTCGTAAAATAATTATTATTCTACCATAAGTCTGCAATTATCCAAAGTGATATTAAGTTTTGCAGTTATCTGAAGTGTCCGAATACTTTTGACTGGTAGTGTATATTCGAATATATTCACGCAGCCACATATTTCGAGTATTATATATATAGGGTGATTCGTAATAACCTGTACACCCGGAACTGGCGGGTTCAGCGGGGTGCCACGAGCATAACTGTCAAGGCTTTTTTGTCTCCGTCTAATAGTTTTTGAATGGGAGCGATTCCAATTTTGGCGCTCGAAGAATTGTTGTAGGGCTGTAGTCTGCCCTTGACGACGACGCCACTCGAGGGCGCGGTCTGAGCGCGAGAAACGTAGGAGGTGACGGCAAGCTACATAGGCATATGTCTTGCTTGCCCGGCCAACTTGACGTTTCGCGTATTGTCTGCTATTATTTTCTGTCATCTTGGGTACGCAAGTTCAGAGCGTGAGCCGAGCCGCGCGACTGAGCGTGACTTGATTTTTCGAATGTCGTCGATCCCCATTTGTCGCACTTTCGTTCTCTATTATTTAATGAGCGTCTCCAATCGCCTATCGCTCATTAATAAATATCTATCTTCTCTCTCGTCCTCTTTTATCTTTGCGCATACTTTTGTTTTTCCGTTCATTCCCTCTCGTCGATTCTAACAAGAAACGCCGCTTTAGTGCCCGCCTTCGATTTTAATTAAACTCATGTCCATGGAAGAGCACTGTAAACGGTCATACGCTAGCGGTATAACTGGAAAAACAGTTGCACATGTTGAAACCCTTTTCAAATAGAAATAGCTTTCAAATGCGGCATTTTTTTCGTGTCGGAAAAAAAAAACTTTTTTTTCGAGATTTGTTAAACCTTCCTTGACACAATGGATAATGTTGACGAGGACAGATTTGAAATAAAATGCTCACTTTTCATTAACGAAAGTTTTCCATCATTTTTAACAGCAATTCAATTTTACATTTTACGAATTTTATATACGCAGACGTATGAAGAATTGTTTAAAGTGTATCCCGAATTAGTTTCAATAAGAACCGACCGGTGAGTTGTTAAGGGCAGGTGGATGAAGTACTACCCAGGTCAAAATTACCCAGTGTGTCAAAGTCCTTGCCAAATGTAAGTGTGTCAAGGAAGGGTAAGTTAAGAAGTGAAGTATTCGATGTGAAGTTGTGAGGAAAATGACAAAAAAGTCCCATTTGTAAATTTTCCTCTGTGTGCGAAATTTTTCTCTTCTGTGCGAAGATACAAGTTGAATCGTAGTATCATTCTTTACGCGACAAAGACGAAATCGACGTCTGGCTAGATTTTTCGGCATGAGCTGTAACTCTCATCGAACATACTCATAATTGCTTTTATCGATTTCGCTTAATTTTCCGGTGATGAGCCCCGAGACGTGTGAGGTACGTTACTGAAAAGAAGCCTGAGACGTTATCCGCTAACATCAATTGAATAAAGACGAAAACGATGCTCTGAATGGTTTTCTCATATTCTGACAGATATTGCCAAGATCATTCGGCCAAATTCGTTTTTGATTTCATCTTATTTCTGGTCAGAGCGAATGGATCATTTGATTGTTGCTCGAAAATACAAGCTTAATCACAGAATCATTCTTTACGCGGCAAAGACGAAATCGACGTCCGGCTTGATTTTTCGGCATGAGGTGTAACCCTCTTCGAACATATTCATTATTGAATTGATCGATTTCGCTTTATTTTGAAGTCATGAGCGCCGAGACGTTTGAGATATATTACTAAAGAGGAGCCTGAGTCGTTATCCGCTAACATCAAGCGAATAAAGTGAAATCGATGCTCCGAACGGTTTTCGCATATTCTGTCAGACATTTCTGAGATCATTCGCCCAAATTCGCTTTCGATTTTATCTTATTTCCGGTCAGAGCTAATGGATCATTTGCCCGTTGCTCAAAAATACAAGTCTAATAACCGAATCATTATTTTTGCGACAAAGACTAAATCGACGCCTGGCTTGATGTTTCGGCATGAGGTTGTAACTCTCTTCGAACATACTTATCATTGAATTTATCGACTCTGCTTTATTTTGTCGTAATATAACCCGAGACGTGTGAGGAACGTTACGGAAAAGGAGCCTGAGTCATTATCCGCTAACATCAAGCGACTGAAGACGAAATCGATGCTCCGAACGGTTTTCGCATATTCTGTCAGATATTGCTAAGATTATTCGCCCAAAATGGTTTTGGATTTCATTTTATTTCCGATCAGAGCTAATGGATGGTTTGACCGGCGCTCAAAGATACAAGTTGAATAATAGGACCATTATTTACGCGACACAGACGAAAACGACGTCTGGCTTGATTGGTCGGCATGAGTTGTAACCCTCTTCAAACATACTCACCACTGAACTTATCGATTTCATTTTATTTTGAGGTAATAAGCCCCGAGACGTGTGAGGTGCGTTAATGAAACGGAGCCTGAGTCATTATCCGCTGACACCAAGATAATAAAGATGAAATCGATGCTCCAAACGGTTTTCACATATTCTATCAGATGTTGCTAAGATCAATCGCTCAAATTCGTTTTTGATTTCATCTCACTTCTGGTCAGAGCGAATGGATCACTTGATCGGTGCTCGAAGATACAAGTTTAATCATAGAATCATTCTTTACGCGACGAAGGCGAAATCGACATCCGGTTTGATTTTTCGGCATAAGTTGTAACTCTCTTCGAACATAATCATTATTGAATTAATTGATTTCCCCTTATTTTGAGATAATTAGCCCCGAGACGTGTGAGGTACGTTACTGAAAACGAGCTTGAGTCATTATCCGCTAATACCAAGAGAATAAAGATGACATTGATCCTCCGAACGATTTTTGCATATGCTATCAGCCATTGCTACGATCATTCGCCCAAGTTCATTTTCGATTTCGTCGTATTTCCGGTTAGAGCGAATGGGTCACTTGACCGGTGCTCGAAGATACAAGTATAATCATAGAATCATTATTTCCGCGACAAAGACGAATCCGACGTCTGGCTTGATTTTTCGGCATGAACTGAAACTCTCTTCGAACATATTCATCATTGAAATGATTGATTTTGCTTTATTTTGAGGTCATTAGCGTGAGGTACGTTGAGGTACGTTATCGATTTCATCTTATTTCCGGTCAGAGCGAATGGATCATTTGATCGATGCTCGATGTAGAAAAAAAATGAAATCGATAAATTCAATGATGAGTATGTTCGAAGAGGCCGAAAGGTTCGAAGACAACTCATGCCGAAAAATCAAGCCGGACGTCCATTTCGTCTTTGTCGCGTAAAGAATTATCCTATTATTAAACTTGTGTCTTTGAGCGCCGGTCAAATCATCCATTAGCTCTAACCGGAAGTAAGATGAAATCGAAAACGAATTTAGGTGAATGATCTGAGCAATGGCTGACAGAATACGCGAAAACTGATCGGAGCATCGATTTCATCTTTATTCGCTGGATGTTAGCGGATAATGACTGAGGTCCGCTTTCAGTAACGTACCTCACACGTCTCGGGGCTTATTATCTCAAAATAAAGCAAAATCGATCAATTCAATGATGAGTATGGTCGAAGAGAGTTACAACTCATGCCGAAAAATCAAGCCGGACGACGATTTCGTCTATGTCGCGAAAAGAATGATTGTATGATTAAACTTGTATCTTCGAGCACCGGTAAAGTGAGCCATTCGCTCTGACCGGAAATAAGATGAAATCAAAAAAGAATTTGGGCGAATGATTGTAGCAATGGCTGATAGCATATGCAAAAACCGTTTGGAGAATCGATTTTGTCTGTATTCTTTTGGTGTTAGCAGATAATGACTCAAGCTCGTTTTCAGTAACGTATCTCACACGTCTCGGGACTAATTATCTCAAAACAAAGCGAAATCGATCAATTCAATAATGATTATGTTCGAAGAGAGTTACAACTTATGCCGAAAAATCAAACCGGACGTCGATTTCGTGTTTGTCGCGTAAAGAGTGATTCTATGATTAAACTTGTATCTTCGAGCACCGATCAAATAATCCATCAGCTCTGACAAGAAATAAGATGAAATCGAAAACAAATTTGGGCGAATGATCTTAGCAATATCTGACAGAATACGCGAAAACCGTTCGGAGCATCGATTTTCTCTTTATTGTCTTGGTGTTAGCGGATAATAACTACTACTACTAAGAGTTACCACTTACTAAGAGTTACAACTCTACTAAGAGTTACAACTTATGCCGAAAAATCAAACCGGACGTCGATTTCGTCTTTGTCGCGTAAAGAGTGATTCTATGATTAAACTTGTATCTTCGAGCACCGATCAAATAATCCATCAGCTCTGACAGGAAATAAGATGAAATCGAAAACAAATTTGGGCGAATGATCTTAGCAATATCTGACAGAATACGCGAAAACCGTTCGGAGCATCGATTTCCTCTTTATTGTCTTGGTGTTAGCGGATAATAACTCAGGCTCATTTTCAGTAACGTACTTCACGCGTCTCGGGGTTTATTATCTCAAAATAAAGGGAATTCTATAAATTCAATTATGAGTATGCTCGAAGAGAGTTACAACTCATGCCGAGATATCAAGCCGGACGTCGATTTCGTCTTTGACGCGTAAAGCACGATTATATGATTAAACTTGTACCTTCGAGCACCGATCAAGTGATCCATTCGCTCTGACCGGAAGTAAGATGAAATCGAAAACGAATTTGGGCGAATGATCTTAGCAATATCTGATGGAATATGCAAAAACCGTTCGGAACATCGATTTCATCTTTATTATCTTGGTGTCAGCGGATAATGACTCAGGCTTCCCTTCATTAACGTACCTCACACGTCTCGGGGCTTATTACCTCAAAATAAAATGAAATCGATAATTTCAATTATAAGTATGCTCGAAGAGAGTTACCACTCATGACTAAAAATCAAGCCGGACGTCGATTTCGTCTTTATCGCGTAAAAAATGATCGTGTTATTAAACTTGTGTCTTTGAGCGCCGGTCAAATCATCCATTAGCTCTGACCGGAAGTAAGATGAAATCGAAAACGAATTAAGGTGAATGATCTGAGCAATGGCTGACAGAATATGCGAAAACTGTTCGGAGCATCGATTTCATCTTTATTCGCTAGATGTTAGCGGATAATGACTGAGGCCCGTTTTCAGTAACGTACCTCACACGTCTCGGAGCTTATTATCTCAAAATAAAGCAAAATCGATAAATTCAATGATGAGTATGTTCGAAGAGAGTTACAACTCATGCCGAAAAATCAAGCCAGACATCGATTTCGTCTTTATCGCGAAAAGAATGATTCTATTATTAAAATTGTATCTTCGAGCAACGATCAAATGATCCATTAGCTCTGACCGGAAATAAGATGAAATCGAAAACGAATTTGGGCGAATGATCTCAGCAATGTCTGACAGAATATGTGAAAACCGTTTGGTACATCGATTTCATTTTTATTCGCTTGATGTTAGCGGATAATGACTCAGGCTCCTTTTCCGTAACGTACCTCACACGTCTCGGGGCTTATTACCTCAAAATAAAGCAAGGTGAATATATTCAATGATGAGTATGTTCGAACAGAGTTACTACTCATGCCGAAAAATTAAGCCAGACATCGATTTCGTCTTTGTCGCGAAAAGAATGATTCTATGATTAAATTTGTATCTTCGAGCACCGGTCAAGTGACCCATTCGCTCTGACCGGAAATAAGATGAAATCGAAAAAGAATTTGGGCGAATGATCGTAGGAATGACTGATAGCATATGCAAAAACCGTTCGGAGGATCGATTTTATCTTTATTCTCTTGGTGTTAGCGGATAATGACTCAAGCTCGTTTTCAGTAACGTACTTCACACGTCTCGGGGCTACCTATCTCAAAATAAAGCGAAATCGATAAATTCAATTATGATTATGCTCGAAGAGAGTTACCACTCATGACGAAAAATCAAGCCGGACGTCGATTTCGTCTTTGTCGCGAAAATAATGATTACATTATTAAACTTATATCTTCGAGCACTGATCAAATAATCCATTAGCTCTGACAGGAAATAAGATGAAATCGAAAACAAATTTGGGCGAATGATCTTAGCAATATCTGACAGAATATGCGAAAACCGTTCGGAGCGTCGATTTCATCTTTATTCGCTCGATGTTAGCGGATAATGACTCAGGTTCCTTTTCACTAACATACCTCACACGTCTCGGGGCTTATTACTTCAAAATAAAGCGAAATCGATCAATTCAATGATGAATTTGTTCGAAGAGGGTTACAACTCATGCCGATAAATCTAGCCGGACCTCGATTTCGTCTTTGTCGCGTAAAGAATAATTCTATGATTAAACTTGTATCTTCGAGCACCGATCAAATGATCCATTCGCTTTGACCGGAAATACGATGAAACCGAAAACGAAATTGGCCGAATGATCTTGGCAATATTTGACGGAATCTGCGAAAACCGTTCGGAGCATCGATTTCATCTGTATTATCTTGGTGTCAGCGGATAATGACTCAGGCTCCGTTTCAGTAACGTACCTCACGCGTCTCGGGGTTTATTATCTCAAAGTAAAGGGAAATCTATAAATTCAATCATGAGTATGCTCGAAGAGAGTTACAACTCATGCCGAAATATCAAGCCGGACGTCGATTTCGTCTTTGTCGCGTAAAGCATGATTCTATGATTAAACTTGTACCTTCGAGCACCGATCAAGTGATCCATTCGCTCTGACCCGAAGTAAGATGAAATCGAAAACGAATTTGGGCGAATGATCTTAGCAATATTTGATGAAATACGCAAAAACCGTTCGGAACATCGATTTCATCTCTATTATCTTGGTGTCAGCGGATAATGACTCAGCCTCCCTTTCATTAACGCACCTCACTCGTCTCGGCGCTTATTACCTCAAAATAAAATGAAATCGATAAATTCAATTATGAGTATGTTCGAATAGAGTAACAAATCATGCCGAAAAATCAAGCCAGACATCGATTTCGTCTTTGTCGCGAAAAGAATGATTCTATTATTAAAATTGTATCTTCGAGCAACGATCAAATGATCCATTAGCTCTGGCCGGAAATAAGATGAAATCGAAAACGAATTTGGGCGAATGATCCCAGCAATAGCTGATACCATATGCAAAAACCGTTCGGAGGATCGATTTCATCTTTATTCTCTTGGTGTTAGCGGATAATGACTCAAGCTCGTTTTTTGTAACGTACCTCACACGTGTCGGGGCTAATTATCTCAAAATATAGCGAAATCGATCAATTCAATAATGATTATGTTCGAAGAGAGTTACAACTTATGCCGAAAAATCAAACCGGACGTCGATTTCGTCTTTGTCGCGTAAAAACTCGGGGCGTAAAGACACGTCTCGGGGCTTATTACTTAAAAATAAAGCGAAATCGATCAATTCCACGATGAATATGTTCGCAGAGGGTTACAACTCATGCCGATAAATCAAGCCGGACGTTGATTTCGTTTTTGTCGCGTTAAGAATGATTCTATGATTAAACTTGTATCTTCGAGCACCGATCAAATGATCCATTCGCTCTGACCGGAAATAAGATGAAATCGAAAACGAATTTGGCCGAATGATCTTGGCAATATCTGACAGAATATGCGAAAACCGTTCGGAGCATCGATTTCATCTGTATTATCTTGGTGTCAGCGAATAATGACTCAGCCTCCCTTTCATTAACGCACCTCACACGTCTCGGCGCTTATTACCTCAAAATAAAATGAAATCGATAAATTGAATTATGCGTAAAACCCCTGAGGAATGTTCCTATGTACCCGTAGCTTTAAGAAAACGTAGAAAACTTAC
>OX101794.1:8573657-8633657 GCA_944452715.1 Ophion slaviceki | reverse complement strand
TTGAATTTGGGCCGAAAGAAGGTTAGGTTGGGTCGAGGCAACGGTTTGCGATTGAAAGCAAGTTAAGGAGGCTTGTGTTCTGCACGTTTCACTGAAACTGGGGATCGAAAGAAGGTTTGGGAGGTCTAACAGAGGCTACACTGGACCAAGAGGAGGTCTCTTCATGGCACTGAACTCGACAAATGGGGTTTCGTCGGTTCAACGGAGGCTTGCGGCTTATGTATTACAAAAGAAATGGGTCCTGCGAGGGTTCAGAGGAAGCTAAAAATGTTGACTCGGGGCGCGCGCGCGACCACAGTTGTCGATTTGTTGATTTGTTGAACCGAATACAGTCCCTCGGATGTATCGTAACATACACTACATACGTCCGTTTATGCATCAATTAACACTTTTTTTACATAGATATAGATGTAGACGCTCGCGCAGCCTCGAGTCGTAACGCTGAGAGTCTGTGCCCACGGTGTATTCCTACGCGCTTAGAAAATAGCCCATGCGTAAAGGCCCTGTTCGATATTGCGCGAAAACGCGGTGACGAATCGAAAATTAAATGACATTTGACCAATGAAATATGATTTTGTTCTATCGACTTTGTTTGGGTCTTTTTTCGATCCATCTACTCAATCATGAGATCTCATAATATTCGACCGAATTTCCGAACGATTTTTTGACCACGAAAATTATTCCGCAGTCGTCGATTTCAAAATATACACTACATCGAATCGAATACGCCATGGGTAAAGGACTTGACACGCAGCCGCCCCCCCCCCCCTTTCTCGTACCGCTGGGCAGTTGCGTGTATCTGAACTCCGGTGTTTTGTCGCGTTGAATTGATTTACATCGTTCTTCTACACTTGAAGTTTCTCGGCGTCTCCGAAGAACAACATTGGGGAAAATTAATGAGTGAGTTTGCTTACGGTGAAAGTGAGACTCGAAAAGTGTTTTTCTTTTGTTTTTACCGACGATGATGCTAAATGTCGCTGCGACGCGACAACGGCGGCACGCGAAGTTCACGAATTCTCCAACATAGACGCAATTTTCCCGTATCCGCGATCATATGGATATTATCGTGCATCCTCGAATTTCGATAGCACGATCGTATCGCTGGAATTTATATTGACGTAAGAATAAAAAATATGGCCTGTCTCATAATCTCAATTTACGTACTTTGTCATTTGCCACGATCTTCCCTCGCATTACTTTCCCGCCCGCCGATATGTCAAACAGCCAACAGCTCCCAAGAAGAATGCAAGAAAATCAAGTTGATTTGCTCTTCGCAGGAATACCGCGGTATTTATTCGTAAAAAAAACGCAGATAGCATATTTTCCGATGATCCGTAGCCATTGTCATTACCCCTCAAAATCCTCGATTGCCTGAGCATTGTGCGACCAAAATGAGGCACGAAAGTTCAACACCGTTTGCCTACGAACCCTAAACGGTCACGTCTCAAACACGAATGATTTGTGGACCTGTGGAGATTCCTCGATAGCTTCACCCATGGGTGCTGAGGGTACTATTGGCGAACAGAGATTTTACCCTACGGTGTACCTGTACGGTACTACACCGCTACACGCAAATGTACGTGTTACTAGTATGGTACCGATACACTGTACAATAGTAAAATATGCCTTTTTTGTATCCTCACCATACTAATACCGGTATTGATACCGTACGCAAATACGTGGTAGGTACGGTACCTGGGCTATCATGTAGGAACCAGAACCAATGTAGCTTCGGATTGTGATTGTAGATGCAGATCTCGATGGACCATCGCATTTACCCAGGGCAGCAAGTATGTACTGCCAAAGATGACAAACGGCGTCAATCTTCGCGGCCACAGTATACAGTTCCAGTGTCGCGAGGATATCACCGCTGTCTCCAGTCTCTCCGAGAGCATCAGCGAAGCTGACCTCAAGAAACTCGTCGAACCCTTTGGCTTGGTTCAGAAACAATATCTCGCCAAGGATCCCATTACCAATCTGTGCAAGGCCTTTCGTTTACGTAGGTACGTTTCAAAACGAAGGCCGAGGACGCTAGGCCCTTCTTGCATCTCAATGGTTACGGCTACCATCACCTCATAGTCAGCGTCGACTAGTCCAAACCTCCGACGCAACAAAATTGAATGGTCAACTGTTGAAACGCGTTAAGGTAGAACGAACGCGCGCTGATGATTTCTATAGATTTTGTTCAAATTTTTCACCAGACGTATGATTATGCGTGTTTCAGTAAAATTTCAGAACAGTCGACTATTTAGATTCAGAGATAATAGGTTTTAAAATTGCAACTTTTAACACTGTAGGATCTGCATTGACATTTAGACGGAGTAATTGTCCGTAAAAAATATTTGTCCCCTATAAGAAGACTCATGGCAATAACATAAGCAATGTCAAATTATTAATGTTCATAAGGCAAATATTTTTTTTTACGATAATAGGTTTTAACTTTAGGAATACGATAATTTTTTTCCTCTCGAAATAGTGAACAATACTGTTCCGCTGTGTTGCATATTTTCTTATTATAGGGGGCAAATATTTTTTACCGAGAGTTATTCTGTCATTACTGAACGTTTTTAGCAAAAACGAATAGTAAAGACAATAATAAAAAATGCCCTCGAAAAAATTATCGGTTGTTTAACTATCTGGAAAATTCTAATTAACCTCGAAATACTTCTGATTTTTTTCAAACAATACTTTTATTTACATTATTACTTTTTCAAATTAAACGTACAAAAGAAGTGTAATAACTTTTTATGCAAATCCAAGCAAATTTACTAGAAACATACGATAAATTGTCAAAACCTAGAAAAACTATTTTTCTCAACATTTTATTTTAAGAAACCATATTACTATTATAATAAAAAGTTCGAATCACGATTATATAAAAGTACAATGTATGCATCACACAAGTACTGTATGTATGTATCACTGGAAATGCTGTGCAACGACTTGGCATGCATGGTTAAGAAAAAAAGCTTGGCGAAGGATAGCATTTTCTCAACAACTTGACTATCAGGTTAAGATAGACGTAAATTGACGCAATTTATTATGTAAGTGCAAACCAAGTTTCCGATTCCGCATAGTACAAATTTAAAAATCAGCAATGTATCCCTAGACCACACGGCTCTTGGAATCTCACTTTATTTACATAGTTTCAAAAGTTATGTGGAGGTATTCACATTCTACTCTATTATAGAACCACCATACATAGTTTTGGCGGACTGAACATCTTATTTCTAATAATTCTGTATATCTCATGCAGTAACTGATGCGATGTTACTATTTGAAATAATCTAAGTAATTAAATTGTTGAGAAAGTTACTTATGGAAGCAGTAGGAAAGTTTCGCCAAGAAAATCGTGTATCATCCCAAGCATTTTTTCTGAACATGCACGCCAAATCGTTGCACAGCATTTCCAGTGATACATACATACAGTACCTGGTTGCACTTTTATATAATCGTGATTCAAACTTTTTATTATAATAGTAATATGGTTTCTTAAAATAAAATGTCGAGAAAAATAGTATTTCTAGGGTTTGACAATTTATTGTACGCTTCTAGTAAATTTGCTTGGCTTTTGCATAAAAAGTTATTTCACTTATTTTGTACGTTTGAATTGAAAAAGTAATAATGTAAATAAAAGTATCGTTTGACAAAAATCACAAGTATTTCGAGGTTAATTATAATTTTGTAGATAGTAAAACAACCGATAATTTTTTCGAGGGCTTTTTGTTTCACTTGTTCAAGTTTTTTAGGGGTTTAATATAGTCCAATGTTACCTTGTTGGTTTTAGCGTTGTTTACGCGACGTAACAAAATTTTTTCCTACTGCCACGTGCACTCAAGCAGACTGGATACCAGGAGACTAAACTCCCGTGCAAAGCCAGTGAAAAAAGTAAGAAGACGAGAGGTAGTCCTCTTGGAAATAAGCGTCCCCGAAAATGGCTCCAACATAGATGTCCCTGAGGTGCCGCGAGCCCTATGTATAGTAATATATATTCAAGGAGACTAGTGACAGTACGATGTACCTCCAAAGTGGAGGTGCCGTCGAACTACGGCGTACGTTGGTACCCCGTATCCGTACATTACCGGTACTGTTCGGGTACGGCGTACTCCCCATTTGCGGTACGCTGTATCAACGGTACGTTTGGTTATCTGGGAGCTTTCATGGACTTTCGGAACGCTGTTTCACTTTTCCGACCACGGTCTTACATACAGGTCTGGAAACGAAGCCAGATTTCAATGGAGTCGTGAGGCACCGTTACGAGCTTCACTTTTCATTCCGCTCGTCGCCACCGCCGTCGCTACTATTGGCGAGTACCTCCCACCCACGGTCTTCTGTGATCTCTCCCTTCGCCCCTTGCCATGTCACAACTTTTTGATTACACGTTCTCGATAACCTCTGTTGCGTCGCGTCAACGAGCATTTGTAGTTCAAAATATTCATAAAGCTTGGGAAGGTGGACCGTTGTTTCAGGGTATTATTGAAAACTTTTCGACATGCCGAAGGTATGTGCGGTACGCACGTGTCACACCGGGTGTTCAATAAAGGTATTTGTATATCGATAATCGAAAGAAACTCGGAATAAAATTCGAATGAAAATCCATTTCATTCGAAAAAGGTAAGTATTTTTATTTATTTTAAAAAATTTTATATTGGTCTTCTTCCAGCCATACAGGATCTTCCCCTTTTTACAAGTCCCACTTCTATTCTCTTCTACAATCCCCCCTCCTTTTTCCACAATTATTTCTCATCTACCTCTATTCCCCCTTCTCCCCCCCCCCCGCGAAAAAGGTAATGTGTATTTCGGATCATCGAGAAGAGTGAGACGGACGGAAGCTTTCTGTCCTTGTCGCACCGTACACGCCGATAGCAATGCCACGTAGTGGCGAAAATTGGAAACAAACGTGGGTTCGTTAACGGTGCCTACCCCCACCGCGGTCGTTTCCAGACCTGTATGTAAGACCGCGTTTCCGACCGTGCATGACAGTTGATTTACGCTACCATGGAGGCTACATAAAGGAGTCCAAACTGTGTCTTAAAAAGTGGCAACAAAATCATTTGATATAGTGAGGCGCAGCGATCGCGCTGTTATCATGAAGTTAGTTGCGTGTGAGAGAGATGAAAGACGTATCGGCCGGTATCGGCCGATATCGGAAAGACGTATCGGACTTCGTAGCCGGTGTTATTTTCGAGGCTATCTTGCCTATCACAATTTAATGTCAGAATTGTTATATTTAAATTGCGGCTTTGCATAGGATTAGCATCAGAGCTTCAAGGATATTCACACTATTATTGCTGTATGCATGCTCTCCACTTAGTTTTAACAATAATATAACTAACAATATGAATAATAATATGAATAATATAAATTTTCTTATGTGCTTTGATGTCTTTCACTTCTGAAACATGCAACTCACTTTTCAGGATTTCCTTATTCTGTCTCCATGTACGCTACATCGGGAATATTCGTTTTGCATCTAGTTAAACGCGTCTATTGAATCTCCCGGAACCGACGACTTCAGTGTCAAAAAATGGTGAGAATTTCATCTTTTCTAATATAACTGATCTGCTGAATCCACGAATAGTAAATCTTCCGATTATTGCCTCGTCATTATCTCAAGTGCGAGGTTAACTCCGCTGCCTCCAAAAAAGCATTCAAATTCGACAAGCATTCACGGTAGATAATCGGCTTTTCCTCGAAGAGTTTCACTCTCACCAAATTTCATCGTTCAATACCGACGGGTTTATTATTCAGCCTCTGTCCTCCGCGATTTGGAATTTGAGGTTATGTCCCGCGGCACTTCGGCCCTACGATATCTTAACGATGCAAATTGCTGTTTCGAAACCAGTACGACAGCGACGTGACGGTATGGAGTCCCCAGGGTCGTCTGCACCAGGTAGAGTACGCCAGGGAGGCCGTCAAGCTCCGCTCCGCCGCAGTAGGCCTCAAGAACAAGACCTATACCGTGCTAATCACAGTTAAAAGAGCATCCTCCGAGCTCTCGGCGCATCAGAAGAAAAACATTCCCATCGACAAGCACATGGGCATTACGTTCCCCGGACTGACAGCGGACGCTCGAATGTTGAGGTACACGGACGGTCCTCCAACCAAGTTTTTCTCTTTCCTACGCGTTTTGTATACAATATTCACATGAAATTAACGCCCTTGCTTTTTGTTCTCCAGCTGTTACATGCGGACAGAATGCTTGAACTAGAAGAATTCCCGCGCCGAGGTCCTGTCTGTGAGCCACCTCATAGCCAATCTCGGCAATAAGATGCAAACCTGCACTCGGAGATACGACAGACGTCCATATGGTGTTGGTCTGCTGGTCGGAGGATACAACATAAGCTTATTCGCCTGTTACTGCATCTGCGTAAGTTTGGGAACAGGACGCTTTTCAATTATTTTTTCTGATCAGAATATTGGGATGACGAGGTTAAGATTTTACACACAATTGATACATAGTCTTGCCGGGTCTGAATTTTATTTTGTTAAAAAGATATTGATTATCAATGATGTTATTATCATGTAAACGAAGTGCCGTGGCTGCTGCATGACCAATCAGTAGAGGTGCCTCTGGCAACTAGGGTCATCTCGAGAGGAAAATTGAAAAATGCAGTTTTAGTATAATTTTAGAAGGAAGACTTCTATTTTCGATGAAAACAACAACTCTGATAATTTGTTATTAGCAATGGAGAAATATGTGAGAAAATCGTTGAGTTATATATTCGAAAATGGTATTAACTATGCTCTGTGCGAAATCTAAGAGAATCGGGCGAAAAGATTTTCAGATACAACGTACGGTATATCATAAAACAAACTACTGCGAAAAAAAAATGCAAAAGAAAAAGGGTACATTGCAGCAGGGCAATTCGTCGTAATATAGTAAGCGATCCGACCCCCCACAAAAATCGTCACAACTCGGGCAATTTTCGAAATTTGTACAAAATCTTACAAATCAAAATTAAAACCCTAGACTTTAACATGAGGTTGAAGTTTGCATCGTTGGAATGCAATGAAAATTAATATTTCTGAATTCCTTCAATTCATTTTGGCAGATGTTGCCGACAGAAATCGCTCAACCATTTTTTAAGATATTTATTTGGCGATCTACAATAGAAATCTATTTAAAAAAAGATGTTCTATGAAAATAAAAATAAGGAAAATAAAATTTTGTACTAATTCCAACGATACCAAAAACGCATTTTCGTTTTTTTTTTTTTTTTTTTTTTTTTTTTTAGATGCCGCCTTTTTCCATATGACGGCAATATGCTACAAAAAATTGATGTTATTGAAGTTTGCATCGTTGGAATGGTACGAAAATTCTTCGTCATTTTTTTCATTTCTTTATTTTGATTAATATCCAAACTCTTTTCTTCCAAGTTTTGATTATGAAACTTAAGGATCTGCAAAAATGTTTCAATGATTTCTGTAGCCTAAATGGGCAGTAAAAAGAAAAAGTAAGGGCAGTACGAACAAAAAAAAAACAAATTTCGTTGCACCCCAACGATGCAAACTTGAATACCATTTAAAAATCGAAATTCCAAGCTCATGCAGCCCCTTTGAGGTGGTTAAAATGTTCACATGGCCGCATTTCAATGCTGTAAAAATGCGACCAACAAGGGGATAGTACGGCAGTCGGATTTTTGTAATTTTTCGTACTCATGGTACGTGACGTTCAGAGCTCGAATATTAATATCCCAAAGCAGTTCGACACCATATTCAGAAATTTTCAAGAAAATTGACTTTGAAGTTTTCGAGCGCACTCTTATCCCACAAAGATGCAACGATATTCGAATCGGGCTCGTGGCGTACCCGGTAGCGCTCGAGTCTAGTAATCGCGGGGTCGCTGGTTCGAGTCTCACTTCGTTTTTTTTTTTTTTTTTTTTTTTTTTTTTTTTCATTTTTTTTAATTCGCATACCTCCGTCATTTAAATATCCCGATAAATTTTTGTTGTATATAATCACATATTATTATATATAATTAATATAATATATCTATATATGTTTATATATGGACAAAATCCATATATAGTTATTTATGTACAAAATTCATTATAGTTATACATAATTATATATTTTCTCATATATGATCATATATTATTTATATATAACAATAGGTGATTATTTATAAAAAAATAAATAAATAATCCCGGGATAAAAATCATAAAATCTATGCTAATTCACATATATGTAATTATAATTGTCAATGATAAATGCAAGTCTTATTTTTTATTGTCTCTTGCTTGAAATTGCGAATAGGCGACGTAAAAATATCCAGTAATAATATTTACATAAACTCCCTTGTAGATTAATAGGAATATAAATAGAAGAATAAATGTTGAAATATGTGAATATAACGCTTGCTTTGGCAACCGTCGATATTGTGAATAACAGTTCTGCGTACATCGTTTGCCTTTGTCCTGATCAACTACCTGCGAAGCGGGCACAGCTGCTTGTGCACAAAAGATTTCTGGAATGAAGTTTGTTTTCCGATCGATGTATTGAAAAAAAATTGCGAATGTAACTACGCAGCGTTTGTACGGTGTGCAAGATGCCGTGAAAATTACTGTTTTCCTTGTTTTTACGATGGTTATCACTCTGGCTCGTGTAACATTACACCCGATGTATAAAACAAACGAATACAGACCGAATAATAAAGTATTCAATTCCTAACCCGACGTTTTTCATTTTCATCCTAAAAATGTTGTTGGTTATAAACATTGATACTTGAAAATGTATGTTTATAATCAAGAGATAATTAAAAATATGACGCGTTTTTTCATTTAAAAAAATGAAAAAAAAAAAAATTTCGAAGTGAGACTCGAACCCGCGACCCCGCGATTACTAGACTCGAGCGCTACCGGGTACGCCACGAGCCCGGTTCGAATATCGTTGCATCTTTGTGGGATAAGACTGCGCTCGAAAACTTCAAAGTCAATTTTCTCGAAAATTTCTGAATATGGCGTCGAACTGCTTTGGGATATTAATATTCGAGCTCGGAACTTCGCGTACCATGAGTACGAAAAATTACAAAAATCCGACTGCCGTACTGTCCTCTTGTAAGATGAAGTACGATTTTACCTGTGCATGAAATAGACGCCTGTGTACATTATACATAGCATATGAAAAAAGATTGAGCCACAACAGTTACTGTTCGATTCTACGATTCTCATACTAATGCGTCGTTCTCGTTTCGCACGCACACAGGATCAAGGACCGCACATTTATCTGACGTGTCCGTCGGCGAGTTACTTGGACTGCAAAGCAATGGCCATAGGGGCGCGTTCCCAGAGCGCCCGGACGTACTTGGAAAAGCATCTCACCGAGTTCTTGGCCTCGACTCTGGAGGAGCTAGTGAAGCACGGTCTGAGAGCACTCCGCGACACTCTACCGAACGAGATGGATCTGTTCACGAAGGTGAAAGGATTGCCAATCAAGACTCATCGTCGAATGCGCCAACTGCATCAAGGGGTTTTTTCCCTCTGATCCAAAATAATGCTGATTTTCATGATTTTTTTTTTTTTTTTTTAAGAAATCATTTCTCCATTCTTGAGACTTAGGGTATGGTTTATTACTTCTTTTGAATGTTACATGGTATTTTTTTTCAACAATCTTTGAAAATGGGGAAGTATGGCACGGTCTTTTAAACGGGTTGCGGCGGATGTTGCCTGGCGGCGTGACAAGTAGTGTCAGCAGGATTAAGCTGAAAAAATCAACAAAGATTTTTCTTTCATTAACACCCATACGCAAAATATGAACCAAGGAAAAGTGAGAAATGTTGAAAGGCGATTAAAAGTAGCGCTTTAAAACAAAGGTTGGATTTTTCGAAAAAAAAAATGGCTACATTTCGCAATGAAAAACTTTTTTTGTTTTTAATTTTCAAAAAACATTTAGGGCCAGGTTTCAGACAATAAGGTTAAAAATCAGAATCGGTCGATTAGTTTTTTAGCTATACGTCATGCCAGTTTTGAAGACCGTATCATACCTCCGCCATTGAAAAAAAAAAAATAATTAAAAAAACCATGTAACTGCCAAAAGTAGTAATACAACATATCCTAAGTCTCAAGAATGGGGAACAATTTTTTCTTCTGAAAAAAATGATGAAAATCAGCAATTTTTTTCTTTGCATAAGGTATCTCCCCCTTCAGAAAATAGACTATTATTTTTATTCACTTTGATCCTTTCCCAATGTTGCTTCGTATAACGAACGTTAAGATTCGTGTATTTCCGGATCGCAGAACGTGTCGATCGGTATCGTCGGAAAGAACACGGAATTCACGGTCCTGGACGAAGCAGCGACTGCGATTTACCTGTCGGAGATCGAGGGCGACAACAAGCGGGGTCGAGCCGGTGCAGTGGCGTAGCGTGGCGGGGGCTGAGGGGGCCATGGCCCCGGGCGGCACAGATGTGGGGGGCGGCGGCGAGCGGCGCTCGCCGGCGCCCGTCTGCAGCATCAGGTCATAGATAATTGTATTGTCACCGGGGCTACATAGCTACTTATGCAAAAATTTTAAGGCAATTGAACAAGTAGAAGTTGTTCATAATAGACTTGCAAGATTTTACCTAAACAAATATACGTTCTATATAGCATGTACAGTTAAATAATAGCTTGTATAATATTTAATTCAAAAGAAGAAAATAAATTTCAATAATTCTACTCGGTACGATAATGGATGTTTTATGCACACTTCACGTGCGTAAAACCGCCATTTTCACACCTCGTAAAATTAAATTTCGTACAATACTCGACGAAAAAACGTTTTCGTCCTTGTGTCACAATGTACTTTTTTCGAATGTTGAAACGAACGCGGCCGACTGTTATCAGGGCCGCGCGCCGCTCGCCACCGGCCGTGCGCACCGCATTGTAACACTCGAGCGCAGTTTGCCGAAGAAAGGAGTGCCGAGCCTAGTCCGCCCAAACGAAACGAGAGCGAACTTCACTGACATTGCTTACGCACCAAGTGCATCTGTATCCATTGTTTTGATTTTTTGATATTTAATTTCTTCAACTTTTTAGTTATGTAGAAGTACGGCGCAGTGCTGATTGCTTATTTTACATTTTGATCAAGTTTCACGTGTAACTTTGTTTGATACTTTTATTTGTTTGATACTTATGAAGACATCGTCGACGATTCATCGAATATATAGGAGTGTTAAGGTAAATGTTTTTTCTGTTTATTTTCAAACTCTTCAATGACTGCGTTTTTACCCTCGTACAACGTAATTTAGTCGTTTTTAAACTTTAACAGCGGGTTGCATGAAAACGAAATATTTTACTTATGGGTTCATGAGACGTAATCGTTTACCGTAACGTAAAACTATCCACTGCGGTTGCATCAAGATTTTTTTTAGATTTTACGATATACGATATATTTACCTTGTCACTTTTATGCTACTCCCTCGTAATGTAAAATTATAAGTCTGTCAAAAGAAACTTGGGTTATTTTATGTAAATAAGTTTGGCTCAAAATCTAAATATTTTATTTCACAAAAACCGAGTACTGATAAAATGTCAGAATTTAGGTGCATGTTTTCAATTTGTCGCGCTGATAGTTTTATAAATGGAGTATTAAATATTTATGACTTTGTAATATAAAAAGTATAATTATGCGTATAATGTAAATGTATATATCATTTTTTTTTAAAGTTTGATGTAAACAGCTGTAATTTCATTTTACGTGCTCGCGATTCATTCGCAATGTTATAATTTTTTTTACAACGTTTTTATTAACTCGCTATCTTGTCTGTCTGTACAAATGTACGGTACAAATTTTGCACCGATTTGAGACTGATTTCCGGATGAGGTAGCGACTTGAAACTTTAAACATAGCTAAGAAATAGATGACAATGCAATATTAACTCGCTTTCTTGACCGTCTGTTTGTTTGTTTGTCTGTTCGGTACAAGTTTTGCAATAGATTTTAAACATCGACAAATGACGAACATACCTTCCGCCTTTTTAGTGACGCACTTCGTCATGCTCAAACAAGAGAGATTGAGACTACCGTTTGTTTGTCGTTCGGTAAAAAATTTGCAATCGATCTTAAAACTGACGTCAGTAAGAGCTAGTGACTTGAAACTTCAAACACAGCTCAGAACCGGATGATAAACAAACACACTGACAGACAAGATAAATATAAATATAAAAAGTGTAAGAGAAAGAGAAAGTGGAAAAATTTGAGAAAAAATATAAATAAAGAGAAAAATATGGTTTTGTGAAAGAGAAAAATAAAAAATAAAATTATTTAAACATTTTTTTAAACCACGTTTTTAAGACGGACTAAAAGGTATTAAATAATTTCTCGTAGCCCCATACAGCTTTATAACCCAATGCAGATTGTCCAGAAAATGTGTAATTGTGAATTTTTCATAGCTATGAAAATAATTGTAAGATTCAAAAAGAAAAACGTGAACCGCATGCAATAAATAATTGATGCATGAATAGTTCAAGCAAAGTCACTAACAATTTTATTGCCCTGCAAATTATGTGAACTGTTGTGTGAGTTTTCTTAACGACAGCTAGTCCCTGCGCTCCTTACTATTATCTATTGCATGCGCCCTACGTTTTTATTTTTTAAATCTTGCAATTATTTTCATAGCTATTAAAAATTCACAATCACACATTTTCAGGACAACCTGTGTTGGGTTATAAATCTGTATGGGGCTACGAGAAATTATTTTATACTTTTTAGTCCGTTTTAAAAACGTGATTGTTTAAATGAATATTTTTTCTTTAAATGATTTTTATTTCTATTGTCGTTCTGTTCTGTTATAGCATATCTAAACATGAAAAGGGTAAGAGAAAGTGGTGCATCGTATCGAAATAAGAAGAAAGCCAAAGAAGAAATTCTTAGAAAAAATGAAGGGTCTATACTAAAGTTTGTGAAAGTTTCTTCGGAGACGCCAGAATGTTCGCCAGGGCCATCCGGTGTAAGTTTTTCAGAGGCTAGTGCTGCCCAAAATCAAGAAGAAGCTGAAGTAGTTCAAGGACCCGACATTGATGACTTGCTAGGACCTGTGATTGATACTACGAATTTGTTCGCTACGCGTGCTTCCGATGCGATTGCTGAAATTGCGACACCAGAACAAAATGTGACACCAGAACAAATTGTGACACCAGAGCAAATTGCGACACCAGAACAAACATCCACTGAGTCAGACTTTGTCGGAAACGATATTGGCAAATGGCCTGAAAATATAACTTCAAGCATGCGATTGCTATTAATACAGCGTGGTCCCGAAGTCGTTCAGCACATTAATACAGACTTCGTTGAACAGTCAACAGTACCACGCACAGTTCAGTCGGAGTCAGATGGGACCTCCATCACACCGAAAGTATCGTCAAGGCGGTTAACGCGAGAATGGTTTTGGCGCACATTGACAAATGGCGAAAAAGTCTTACGCACATGGATGGCTTATTCTCCTTCTAAAGCATCATTGTTTTGCTTCTGTTGTCGTTTGTTTGAGAATGCGAACTCACCGAACGCATCAAAGTTTTACTCCTCCGACGGATTTAATACTTGGTGGAAACTGAATCCCAAAGTCGCCAATCACGAATCAAGCGTTATACATAACCAAAATGTTTGCAAATGGAAGGAGCTAGAAACAAGGCTCCGAAAAGGACAGACTATTGATACAAAAGAGCAAGAAGTCGTCGAACAAAACATTAAAAAATGGCGTGAAATTCTAACCAGAATGTTTGATATAATAAGATTCCTGGCGAAACAAAATTTGGCGTTACGTGGCCACAGGGAAGATGACACCAGTGCCAATAGAGGCAACTTTTTAGAACTGGTGCATCTACTAGCAAAGTACGATCCAGTTGTCCGAGAACATTTAGTGAGAATACAAATGGGCCAAAAAATGTCCCTTACTTATATGTCACCAGAAACTCAAAACGAGTTTATTGAGATCTTAGGGAATAATGTTCGCCAAAAAATTTTAGGCCAAATAAAAAAGGCCAAGTATTTTTCCATGATATTCGACAGTACCCCGGATATTTCCCACAAAGATCAAACGAGCCAAGTACTACGATACGTGATGATTGAGCATCGGGAAGTACGAGTAGTGGAATCTTTTATAGATTTCATTGAAACAAGAAACAAAACGGCCGAAGGTATTAGTGAGATGATACTAAGTAAGCTCGCCGCTGATGGGCTTGACATTATGAATTGTAGAGGGCAAGCTTACGACAATGCTGCTACGATGGCCGGAAGACACACAGGTGTGCAGCAACGAATAAAAGAAATCAATCCTAATGCCGAATTTGTGCCCTGCTCAAACCACTCACTAAACCTAGTTTGCCTACATGCCGCTTCGGTGGAGGTGAATTCAGTGACTTTCTTCGGCACATTGGAGCGATGCTATGGTTTCTTCTGTATGTCCACCCACCGATGGGAGGTTTTGATTGCTGCTACAGGCAAGAGTTTGAAGAGGATTCAGGACACACGTTGGAGTGCAAGAGGCGATGCGGTAAACATGACACGAAAGCACTACAAAGAAATTTTAACCACGCTAGAGATGTTAACAGAAGCAGACGAAAGCTTCAACACACGGACGGACGCAGGAACTTTGTTAGTCGCGATGCAAACATTTTCGTTTCTATGTTTCTTGGGCCTCTGGCATCCGGTGCTGCGTGAAGTGAATGATGCCCAAAAGTATTTGCAAACGGAGGGACTTAACGTACACCAGTGTGCTCAGAAAATAAGTGCCTTACAGACGGTATTGAAAGAGACACGAAATGAATCCGTAGACGAGGCTTTAAGTTACGCTAAAGGCTTGTGTGAGGAACTTGGCATTTCTATTGAATATCCAAGACGAGTCAGGAGGAAGCCCATTTTTGGCGACGGAAGTAGAGATGCTGGCTTATCGCACGAAGATGATTTAAGACGAAAAATGTTTTCTTCGTTAGATAGAGTAATTGCTGAGATTCGAGAAAGGTTCCAGCAGCTCCAGAACATTGCGGAAAAATATGCCTTCCTAAGGCCTGCAATAATATTGGGCGTCGACGACGACGAGTGCAACCTCGACCAAGCTCCTCAAGATATCGACAAAGAAGAGTTTAAGCTTGAATGCGCGCGTCTACGAGCTTTTGTAGCTACAACGGTCTGCAAAAAAGAACTTATGGATTCCGGGCCACTGGGCTTATTGAAGTTTATTTTTGAGTCCAAACTTGAAGAAGGGTTACCTAACATTGTTGTGATGCTGCGAATATTTCTTACAGCTGCTATCAGTAATGCTAGTTGTGAGAGAAGCTTCTCGAAATTGAAATTGATTAAAAATTATTTAAGATCTACAATGTCAACGTTGAGACTAACAAATCTAGGCATCTTGGCAATTGAACAAGAGGTACAAATTAACATTGACCATTGTATTGAGGAGTTCGCGTTGCAAAAAACACGCAGAATAAAATTTTAATTTAAAAAAGGCGTTTTATTTTGAATCCTTTTGAAATATTGACAGATTATCACAGACTCAGTGGCGTAGCTTGGGGGGGGGGGGCAGAGGGGGCCATGGCTCCGGGCGGCGCAGATGTGGGGCGGTGGCGGCGAGCGGCACTTAGTTGCGAAAATACGGAGGGGGCGGCAAATTTGGGGTTAGCCCCGGGCGGCAAAAATCCACGCTACGCCGATGAGCCGGTGTCCCGGAAGTGCAGCAGAACGACAAACGACCACAAGGGCCCAAGGGCCCTGAAGAAGGACCGGCCGATCCTCGGGTCTCTGTCGCCATGGACACCGAGTGAACATATATGTCTTTCGAATCGTTGGCTCATGTTCGTTCTAACAAGAAAAATTTAAAAATCTCTCACTTGTATACAAAAAGGGAGTTCCCGTGTTTTATTATCTCGGCGCAGGAAGCGCCAAGACCGACGCCTCTCGCTTCTGTTCTATCGTCGGGGTAGTCGAAAGAAATTTTCGCTATGAAATTGCAATCGCTATGAGTAAAATTTCACATGTGCATAAAATCACTCATTTTCGCGCTTCGCAGTCGGTGAAATATTGAAACAGGAGCCGTTTCGACTCACGTCGATTGACTGGCAGAAAATATTCGACCCACGAACATTGCATAATGTATTGTGATACAGCAACTTTATAGCTAAAATTACGCGACTGACTCTAAAAAATTTCAAATGATTTATTCGCGCGCGAATTTCACGGATTTCACAGCGTTTCCGTGGGCTGTCGTTATTACGCGACGACTTGGCACGACTGATAAATCGGTGCTTCCGAATTCGTAGTATCGCTATCTCGGGTCGGAGCAAATCCTACCCTCGCGGATCGATTGCTCCCGTGAACTACAGAGTCCTCGTCGGAACGGTTTGGTGAGCACTATCTTTACGGATATCCATCAGATCCTCGAAATCTCTGGAACACCTTACAAGCTTTTTCCTTTTTCACGTTCGTCCAATTGCAAAATACGAGAAAAATGGAACGAAGCTTGCAACCCGGATATCCGAATTATCCGGATGTACGCCAATTTTTTAAGTCCGGATAATGAAGGCTGATAATGATAGTAAAAATCATTAAAAAATTACTATTTGAACACGGAACTAACTATAGTAAAACAAAAACTTCGGCATCGTCTGCAGTCACTACACGTAGCTAACAAGTAATCTTAATTTAAAACATGTTTTTTCTTCGTTTTTGTTTCTTATCTTAGTATCTTTCTTTGGTATCTCAGAATAAACCATTCTTGGAGAGAATGGCTAGTTTTTAAATCTTAGAAATAGGCAGTTTTATGTTTTGCATTTGTTAATGACTATTTTTGGTTTTGTTTGCCATTTTATGATCTCATTATTAGTATGACGATTAGTTTGAGTTTTAGAGGAAAGAATTACCTAACTGTTTTCAATTCATAGTTTATTTTTATATTTTATGCTAAATAGTAGCATACTATTATGCTCGATCATTTTATGATATTAAAAATGTTAATGTCGTCCATTGGCTGTAGGTAAAGAGCGAACAAGGTTGGTTTAATTTCATTAAATATGAATGAAACTACCTTTTAACGGATAATGCAAGCCCTAGTCACGACGCGTTATTTCAAAATAAGAAACGGCGCTGAATATCCCGACTTTGGATTTATTCAGCCTAGATAACCGTTTCTAAGCTTCTAAACGAACATGCCCACGTGGGAAAGGCTTTAACCGATAAATTAACAATCGACCGAGTACCACCGCACTAATTATATTTCTGGTGAATAAAAGTTGCAACGACGCGTTCCAGATCCAGAAATCAGGCTGTTACGTTATCGTCCTCGGACTTTCGCAGCTTGCCACGTTCCTTCGGTATATTCGTGGGAAAGAGTTCGCCCGCCTTGTAAGAAGATCTGACGAGGGGACCACTAGCGGTGTAGAGAAAACCCATCCGTGTACCGTTCTCCTCGAACGACTTGAATTTCTCTGGTGTCGCGTACTCGATTACTTTCAGGTGTATCTTCGTCGGTTGCATGTACGGGCCCAACTTGAGAGCGTCGACACCCGCATTTCTGAGATCTCTCATCGTCCCTGTTGCAAAGAACCGATACAAACCAATAAAAAAAGAAATACTATAGGAAAATGATGTGTTTTTGTCCTTGGAAACGCTTATGAATTCCGACAGCATTGACGATTTTTTTAAATATATTATTCTATCGGGCTTTGTACGTATCTACGGTGCCCAGAGATTACCTATAGAATCCGAAAACGGTTCCGCGTAGTTCAATTTGCAAGTGCAGATACCTTTTAAATTTCAATCGCAATTAATCTGCAACAGCAGATTACTTCAAAATGTCCATTATATTTTAACGGAATGAACTTGTACTCACAAACTGGAATTATTTTGGTACTAATCGGCAGAACCCAATTGCATAGTTCGTACATGAAGTTATATGTTACAATCGAAATTTGACAGCAATCAGTTTGTATGTGACTTTTCAGATCAAATACTTAGCTTTAGCTGTACGAGAATGTATACGTATTCGCAAATTATTTTTTGTCTGAACCTACTCGCAACTTTTCAGATCGAAAACTTACCTTTCGCTGTATGAGAATGTATTCGTTATTGGAAATTATTTCATATCCGCACCTATTTGCATGTACTTGTATTATAAAAGATTCGTCCTCAGAACGAGGCACGGTTTTTTATCAGTAAATACGGGTCTGGTATTTATCCGTTTGGATCGAATTTTTCTGATACAGGTAACTAATCCATTCAATGGTTTGCTATATGGATTTTCGAATCCAACAATAATCCTTTGTTGTATATGGGAATGTATGTATATCTCCAAATTATTTTTTATCCGCACCTATCGGAATGTACTAATATTGTAAATGTTTCACCCTCAAGAGGAGGCGTCGGTTTTTATCAGTAAATACGGGCCAATCATTTAACTGTGTAAATCAGTTTTTTCCTCCGCAGATGACTCAGAGTGAGGATTCATTAAATCGGTTGCTATATGGACTTTAAATATAATGATTATCTTTTGTCTCATGAGAACATATTGGTATTAGCCAATTACTTTGTATTCGCGTTCATCGGTATGTACCCGTCTTACAAAAGATTTCGGATCTTTCCGAATCGGATGAGGTAATCTTGGCGAGGGCCCGACGCAATGCAGGGAATGCCCGGTCACATTTCTGCACGGGAGGCCGTAAAAGCGACGAAAACGCGCTAGTTTAATATGGAATTATACAGGGTGATTTTTTTTATCTTGAGACTGCTAAATATCTCGAAAAATAAGCCTTATACGATAAAAATGTTCCAAATAAACCTTCAATAGTTTCCAAGGGGCAATTTAATCCTACAGAAATTAACCGCCTGCCGGCCCCCCTGGGGGTGGGGCGGGGGGCACTTTGAAATCTTAAATGGAAACCCCTACTTTTCATTACAGATTCGAATTATACATAAAAAAATACGTAACTTTTGTCTGAACTTTTTTTTTAATTCGGGATAGATGGCGCTGCACTCGGTGAAGATTGGGCAACCTTCCTTTTCGTCAAGGGAAATCCCCTATGTTTTATTGCATAGTGGAGCTGCGTCGAAGAAAAGTAACTTTTGTCGGAAACATGTTTTTTTTTTAATCATCGTAAATATCTACTATAATTTTGTATCCGTTCTTAGCTTTACCCAGGATTAAGGACGTGGACCTGACGGAAATTCAATCCCTTTGGGGTGCTTCATTATTGTGAGTCCCCTTGCCTCTCACATTCGGGGTGTTTGATTATCGTGAGTCCCCTTGCCTCTCACCATTTAATTCAATAAGTCTTCAAACTGATGACCTTCAACTTCGATGCATTTATTGATCCGTACTTCGAATGATTGTACACAACTCAAAAGTTTGTTCGCCTTAATGTTTGCGCAAGCATTTCTGATTCGTCCAATCATGTTTTCACGAGTTGTTGGCACTTGTTGATAAACTACAGTTTTTAAGAGACCCAACCAAAAAAATCTGGCAACGTAAGGTCTGGCGATCTGGCAGGCCAATGTATCGTTCCGCCTCTACCAATCCAGGGCCATCTATCCCGAATTTAAAAAGAAAGTTCAGACAAAAGTTACGTGTTTGTTATGTATAATCTGAATCTGTAATGAAAAGTAGGGGTTCCCATTTAAGATTTCAAAGTTTCCCCCGCCCCAACCCCGGGACTGGCGGCAGGCAGTTCATTTCTTCGGGATTGACATTTTTGTCGTATAAGGCTTATTTTTCTAGATATTTAGCAGTCTCAAGATTAAAAAATCACCTTGTATATAGGAATGAGTAGGATAAAAAAAATTACAAACTGCCATTGTTTGAGAAAACTGTAAGTCCTGTTGGATATAAAATCAAACTTAAAATAAAATCCAATAAAATATTGGATATAAATGGAAGTATATAATATCACGCCGTCCCTGTAGCGCTGCTCTCATCGCTGCTGGCGGTGCTGCTGCCGCTACTGGCGGTGCTGCTGTCGCCAGTATTATTTTTTAAATTTGTTTTGTCTGCAACATACATAAGAACATTAGTTGAGCGCGAGGGTGCCCTCTGCCCCCGCCCCTATAGCGTGCACTTTACGTATCGCGTACTTTACCGATTTGCTGCGCAAATTACGCAATACGAAAAGTACGCGTAATTGGGCTTCTCTTGGGTGGGATGCATTTGTGATAAGAAAATATGTATCGGAATGTATGGGATTCGATCGGTTTCCATCCTCTATCTGTTTCTAGTAGGCCTTGGGCGTAAGTTCGGCCCTGTACAAGAAGACCGATAGAACGGAATCTATGAGATTCTATCGGTTTCTTTTATCGTTATACTTCAGTGAATAAAAATGTACGCGACGACTGAATATGATAAAAAATTCACGTTCACAAACACAGTAAAATAAATTTTAATGAGTTTCAAGAAGTAATTTAAAAAAGCAAAGACTGATCCCCAACAATAATAAAAGAAAAAGGCTATTAACATTTCGTCTGTAAACCTGGGTATTTCGTATTTCGAGACAAAACTACTTCCCTAATAAGTTGCTTCATTTATTTAACAAACAATAAATGAAAATAAAAATATTTTTCTATAATTTTATGATTGATATATTGAAGTGAATGTTTCGAACACTGGCATGAATTTTTTCAAAAATGTTCGAATGTATTAAATGGATAAAAGAATGGCAGGTCTTGAAATATCCAGATTTACATACGGAAGGTACCGGAAAAACGATTACAGACGAAGTGTTAATCTGAACGCATCTCAATCTTTGAATAATGTGTACTTACTAAGAAATATCCAGCGGTATGGCACAGCCGTGTCCATGTTTTTCACTGCACGTTTATCACAATTCACGTGTTCGCTATTTTCACTTTTTTCGGGTTGTTCGGAACTTTTACGGACACCAGTTGTCGCGCCGAGTGATCAAAAAGAACTGACTAGCCGATGCCGGTCACTGGTAGCCGCGCGTACAGTGTGTTACGTCTTCGCATCGACACGTACGCGTAGACTCAACCCCCACCCTTGGTGCAGGGCCCAGTACCAGCACCAAGGAATAAGAAAGATAAGAACTAAGTCCGGAGGGGATATGTGCCCCTCTAGCATAAGAAGTTCCTTCCCGTTTGTAGATGTAAGATGAAAATGTACAGGGTGGGAGACGGAAAACTCCACCAATCACGGAGGACCTTCCTTCAACCACCCCCAAATTTTCGGGTATAAAAGGCCCGATTTTGTAACAATTCGTCAGTACGGAGGAAAACTTTCAACACGTAAAATACAAATTTTCAAGTTCAAAACCAAAAAGAGTAAGATCTTTTTCCTCACTCTCAACCTCGTACTCTGACTCCTTCCTTCCATATCTAACAGAGTAGCGCGGACCACCTCGTAATCTGACTCCTTCCTTCCATCTCTAACAGAGTAGCGCGGACCACCTCGTACTCTGACTCCTTCCTTCCATCTCTAACAGAGTAGCGCGAACCACCTCGTACTTTGACTTTTTCCTCTCACCTCTCATAGAGCAGCGCGGACCACCTCGTGCTCTAGATATTCCAATCCCTGGTCAAATAGCGCGGCCCACCGCGAATTTGGCCATTTCCTTAACATCGTCGCTCTGAGTGATCGCCCGGTTTTTCTTACAGTGGGTAAACCAGGCGGGAGAAAGAATTACCTCCGGAAAATATCCGCGGAATACCACGGGTACAGCCGATCAAATAACCACGGCTATTATACGGAGGAGTACCTTAAACCAGTCAATTTACCAAATTACTGTGCCCAGATCCCTGACTAATTAGCCGTAGCTAAGGTCAAAAACAGGGCAAATTCTATTTATGTTACCCGGACGTAACAAGTGCCAGCAAGCAAACTTCACACGAGAAATTTAATTCGTTTTTACGTGAAAAATATTAACTCTCAAATGTTTTTTCTTTTCTCTCAAACCCTCCCGGGAAAAAAATTTCATGTCTGAGTGGATATGTTCATATATGTTTCAGATATTGTCATATATGTATGAGATATATTCATATCTGACATTTTACAGTATCATATATGATTAGGTCTGATCATATTCCACATCATATATGCATATATAAGATCATATCTGATCAAATACGGTATCTGGCCTGACCAGATATGAACTCGTATCTGTTTATATCTGACTAAGTACCAAGGAGAGTTGGTACCGTAAATTCGTATCTGAACATACATTATGTGATATCTGAACGTATCCGTTCGTATAAGATCATATCCGATCAAATACATTACCAGACTCTGCTATATAGATCTCATATATGTTTTTATCTGGTCAAGTACCAAGGAGAGTTGGCAGCGCGAAACCATATCTGAACATATATGATGTGATATATGAGCAGGTACGTTCATATAAAATTCTATTCCATCAGATACGATACCAAACCTGAAAAATATACGAAGTCTTATACACCCATACCTTATCGTATATGCAGTTCAGTTGTTCACACATGAAAACGTCTAAATATATGAAACGCTATCCCATCAGATACGGCATCTCACCTGACTGTATTATATGGGATCATGTGAGTTACTATAATATTGTTAATTATTAACACGTCGAGTGATGACGTGTAAACCCGCTCTATATATGTGAACATTTTAATATCTTCAGGACTGCTCTAATAAGGTTTGCTCTGTTTCAACAGGGTAAGATTTCCTCTGATATAGTCGGAGTCATACCTGGTCTGATAGTTCAGATAAACTATGATTCTATCATATGGGCAGGTCTATTGTTCATAGATGTCCAGGTCTACTGGGATCCACGGTATTTTATTCTTATATATTCAGATCTGGTCCGGTAGGATCAAATCTGTCTGACAAGATCAGATTTGGTCTAATAAGATTAGATCTGTCCGACATGATCAGATCTGGCCCAAAAAAATCAGATCTGGTCCAACAAGATCAGATCTTGCCTACGGATTGGAACTGGTCAGACCTGCTGCAATATGGACGGGTCTGCTCTCGAAATTATAAAAATGGCTCTGATATGATCATACATGCTCAGATATAAGCATACATGATCTGTCATGACATTACATGATCAGACCTGGCCATTTTTCTTGTCTGATTATATCTGATTCTACAGATATGATTCAGATACATTCAGATATATTCAGATATGAACTTTTTTTCCCGGGCTCTAACAATTCTCTATAATTTATGATACATTTTAGGCACTTTAGGCAAGTTTTCATGTTCTCTGCGCTTGCGAATGATGAGCAGGGCGCGCCCCCTGCGTGACACGGCCCTGCGGTTGGTTGCGTTTTTGGAAAAAACGCAACCAATTATTAACTCTCAAACGATTTTTCTTTTCTCTCAAACTCTCTCAAAGGATTCTCAAACGATTAACATAAATTAGATTTATTTATGATCATATCGGGGGGCCAACTTCACGGAGGTCGGAAAACTTCGCTCCGCTCGCCTGTGGCGAGCACGGTCTTACATACAGGCAGGAAAACTAGAGGTAAGGAGTACGAACGCCTGTGGCGAGCCCGATCCAAAAGCGTCCGTGAAACTGTGGATTTTAGTAGTTAGTGTTTTCACGGCGTGCGTCGCTAGTGCATGACCGCACCGAAGTGAACTAAGCGACAAGAACACAACCGACGTCATGTGTCATCGATGATTCCCGCTAGTCGTTCGTGTTGGCATAAAGCGTGTTCGGGCTAACCAATTTTGCGAATTGTGTTAGATGTAAAAAAAATAATTGCCTCGGTATAAAATATATTTAGTGATCTGCGGCGAAAACAATCAATCGTAGGTAAGAAAAATAGTACGTATATTCATAAAAAGAATGGTTTCGTTTTATCGTACCGAGTGAAATAAAAATTATCACAAACGCGAGATATGGAGCAAGTGTCCCGTCGAAACGTGCAATATATGGATTTTTTTTCGTATATTGCACGTTTTGTCTCATGTCTCTAAAATGAACAAAATGTTTATTTTCGAGGCGTGAAAATCGGAAGTGAGTGGGTGAGTGGGTGAAATATCAATTCGCCATTTTCATAGAAAGTCAAATTGAATAAAAGCTTGTAATGTTGTTTGAATTGTTGCTTTCAGTGCCCAAACGCGAGACAAACTTGGAGTGCAGCGGTCGATCGAGAACTGCCGTTAAAATCAACACTCTCCATCAAGTCCTCGGCAAAGTTTCGGACATGAAAAATTTAGAGTACGTGGGATGCCAAGCACACAATAAAGAGCTCACGAAGAGAGTGGTAAACTATTATCTCGTCATGAGAGGACATTTTCTAGCGCGATCGGTCAACGTAAATAATCACGCAAGGAAAATTAAAACGAAAGACAATAGAAAAAAATCAAAACTGTAAGATCGATTTATCTGTACAGCGTGTCATAATGTGCAAATATGATGTGTGATAATTTGTAAATCTTTTGTTTGAATTCAAAATTCTTCTGAATTTTCTTGTGTCTATGTTTTTACTGCTTCGGCAACGAAAAAAAAACATTGTCTTAATATCTGTATTTTGTTATTATTCTTTATCTGTACAGCGTATCATAATGTGTAAATATGAGATGTGATAATTTGAAAAACTTTTGTCTGGATTAAAATTTCTTATGAATTTTCTTGTGTCTATAAATAAATTTTGTTTGTTACGGTTTCCGCGAGGAAAAAAAACTGACTTTATTTCTGTTTGTCGTTATTATTCTTCATTTGTACAGCGTGTCACAATGTGTAAATATGGTGATAATCTGTAAATTTTTTGTCCGGATGCAAATTTCTTATGAATTTCCTTGTATCTATAAATAAATTTTGTTTGTTACTGCTTCCACAACAACAAAAAACTGACTTAATTCCTGTATTTCGGTATTCTCCAAAACAATCT
This sequence comes from Ophion slaviceki, assembly GCA_944452715.1. Taxonomy (NCBI): domain Eukaryota; kingdom Metazoa; phylum Arthropoda; class Insecta; order Hymenoptera; family Ichneumonidae; genus Ophion; species Ophion slaviceki. The sequence goes on along the minus strand of OX101794.1, from coordinate 8,608,858 downwards.
ATATATAAGAATTCTGTCTATCTATATAGAAATTGCCTTCACCAACTGGTTGAACAACTAATTTGATGAAATGATCGCTCCATATGAAGTGGCAAAGGGTGCTTTTTGCATATCGTACGGCACTGCCTGTACAATTCATTTGATCAAATGATCGCTCCATATGAGGGAGCGTATCGTACGGCACTTGTTTGTTGCTGACTTTACTTCGGTGCGGTAGGAGAGCAGCGCCGCCCTTCTCGTCCTCACTTTTGCGAACGTTTCGACGACACGGCGTTCGTACTCCTTACCTCTAGTCTTCCTGAACCGCGATTTGGGCTATATCTTGGGAGACCATTTTGCGGCCCAAATTAAAAAAACGCGCTAAAGCGCGATTTGGGCTATATGCGAAAATAAAATGGCTTTCTTTGGGCTCTTAGACCATGTAACTACAGGACGTGTCTTGCATAGTTCGCTTCAAACAAAACCATCCGCACATTTTTACAGGAAGTGAGGAAATACACACGTACACACAATTTACTAAGATCACAAATTATCATCACGTATTTACTCACGCACACAAGAAACATATCATCACATAACATAATACAGCACGCTAACAAAACGATTATACAAAAATCGTGTTCTTTTTTACACTCTATACGTACGTGGGTCATTTGACAAGTAGCTAGCCTCACCGCTAGATGGTGCCACTATTGCAAGAGAAATACACTATAGTGTAGTACCGTTTTGTAGACGGCTACTGACAAAATTTCAGCCGGATCGGACTTGTAGTTCTCTTTTGAGAGCGTGTGAAAGCAAGTGTGTCCGTTGATTTTTGAAAGAATGGAGAAAGAGCAATATCGGTCGGTGATTCGATTCTTGTTTTTGGAAGGGAAATCGCGCAGTGAAATTAAAGAACGCTTGGATGCAGTGTATGGGGATGCTTCTCCTTCGATGGCGACCGTCAAATTTTGGTATAACGAGTTTCAACGTGGTCGTACGTCGGTTTTTGATGATCCACGCCCAGGTGCTCCAAAAACAGCCACTACGGAGGAGAACGTGACAAAAATACACGATATCGTTTTGTCAGACCGCCGATTAAAGGTGCACGAGATAGCTGTGATAGTAGGCATCTCAGAAGAACGCGTGTGGCATATCCGACATGAGACTTTGGGCATGAGGAAGCTGTCGGCAAGGTGGGTGCCGCGTTTGCTGACTGCAGACAACAAGCGCATTCGTGTGACCACTTCAGAGCAGTGTTTGGAGCTGTTTAATCGCAATCCAAAAGAGTTTTTGCGTCGTTACGTGACCGTCGACGAAATATGGATTCACTGGTATACTCCAGAGACCAAGGAGCAGTCAAAACAGTGGACCTTACCCGGTGAACCTGCTCCAAAGAAGGCGAAGACGGTCCCGTCGGCTGGAAAGGTGATGGCCACTGTTTTCTGGGATTCTCAAGGTGTGATTTTTATTGACTACCTGGAGAAGGGCAAGACGGTCACGGGACAGTACTACGCCGAACTATTGAGCCGATTTAACGCCGTGTTAAAAGAAAAACGGCCCCATTTGTCGAGAAAGAAAGTGCTTTTCCACCATGATAATGCACCTGCTCACACCTCCGCGCTCGCCACGGCTAAATTGGTCGAATTACGCTATGAACTGCTGCCCCATCCACCGTATTCTCCAGATTTGGCTCCGTGCGACTTTTTTTTGTTTCCGAATCTAAAAAATTCACTCGCCGGGAAGAAATTCCACTCCAATAACGAAATAATCGCCGCCACGGAGGCCTATTTTGCAGACCAAGAGATAACATTTTTTTTCAACGGGGTAAAAAAAATTGGAACACCGCTGGGCCAACTGTATTCAACTAAAAGGAGACTACATTGAAAAATAAATTTTATTTTTAGCAAAATTTTGGTGTTCTCATTTGTAGGCTAGGTACTTATCAAATGACCCACATATGTGTGCGCCAAAATAAAAGAATAGAGGAGCACCAAAGTCGATAACGCAATCGTTAACAACTATTTTATGGAGGTTACTTTCATTATGGGTTTTAGAGTAATATATTTTATACCTATAAATAATTGAACGTAGTGAATTCATATTAATGCACACAAAAAGCCTATTATTTTCCCGCTTGAATCCATGGTCACAGACAACACGAATTTTAAATTTATGATTATGAATTGGAGGAAAAGTAAACTTCAAATGTAAAAAAAAACTGTTTATTAATTATGTATCATAAAATAAAAATACACAACGAAAGACCAACATAAAAAAGCATTTTCCTTCAGCCCGATGTACTCATATACCCCCGCGTCCTCTTCTCAGCCGACAAGGGAAGCTGAGTTCAACTTGAATCCGGATGATCCGGACTCCGGCCCTGTCGCTGCCCAAGAGAATCTGCCAAAGAATATTGATGTAGCAGCGATACAAATTTCGAATGCAGAGGACCTGCTAAACGAATTTTATGTTTCTCTGATGGACATAGTTGATTTAGATTTCTAGAGAACGTAAAGATATTTACTTTAATATTCTTATTCATATATCATATATGAGACTGTGATTGCAACTGGGTCATTTTGTTACTAGTGTAATCTCAAGGAATAAGTATTTGTTTAGTTATGTGATTGTTTTAGCCTGCTACAAAATACAGATATTTGATTATGTTTGATTTTAAGATAATTAAAGAAATAATTCAATTTCTAACTTATGTCGGTGCTTTTCCTTCATGACCTACCACAACCACGAATTTGGGCTATATGCGAGCTTTTACCGCGGTTTTTGGGCTACACAAGCGGCGTCTGGCGGCGGTTTCGCTCACTACACGTCTGGCAACTCTGTTCGCCGTCGCGATTTAGCGGCATTTCCGCGGCACTCCGAAAAGGGGAGCGTTGTACATCTCCCTACTAATCTCTGAAAAAAACGAATACACGTCGCAGCGCAAAATCGGCCTCAGTCGCGAATTAACAGATCCCTCGATAACCCGCAATCGGCAATACTGTATCGATCCAACGGAATCGTTCGTAATAGAGCGCCTCGCTAAGCGCCCGTATTAAGGCGGAATGACACCTCATCGCGGTCGGTATGGTAGAGCAATTGTAGATACCCAAAAATCTCTGAAACGGCTCTTCAGATCCCGTCGAAACTTTGCCAAACGACGTCAAATAGATAGACAAACAGCTGTCTGCCCCTCAAATTTTCTGAATTTGAGAAAAAAAAACGTAGATCGGGTTATCATAAGCCAATCTACGGTTTTTTTCTCAAATTCAGAAAATTTGAGGGGCAGACAGCTGTTCGTCTATCTATTTGACGTCGTTTGGCAAAGTTTCGACGGGATCTGAAGAGCCGTTTCAGAGATTTTTGGGTATCTACAATTGCTCTACCATACCGACCGCGATGAGGTGTCATTCCGTCTTAAATTTGCTCGGGCCCGTACCGTCGTCGTCGTCGTCGTCGTCGTCATGGAGGCTAGAGTGGGAGGAGGCCGATCTGTGCATTTCAAAGTGGCTACAAAAATGTGGTCCTACCGGGATGGCGCCACTATCTCTAAAATCTCGAGCAGGAAACAGTGCAGCCAGACAGTGCAGCCAGATCGCGCGCAAAAGTTACCCCCTCTCTAGTCTCTTGCGCGCCCATCACACAATCATAGTAGCGCGTGTCCGTGAGCGAGCAACGCTCGGACGTCTTCGGAAAGAGCCGAGCGCCATCGAAGTTTCCCGACCGCGCCTTCGGCAGCTACACCAACACATGGACGCTGAGCACGTTCATGTGCGGCCAAGCCGAAACGAAGGCTTCGAAGGAAAAAGCAATCTGAGCACGACTCGCGCGTGACGCCACCCAACGGCACGAGCGAGGCTTTTAGATGATTTCAATGCTTATTTAGCTCTTGATTCTCTGCGTTATTAATGTATACAAAAAAATGTATCGCACACTCTGATCGCTTATTTTTTTAGTATATCCGTTAATTTAAATATAATAATAAATCTAAATTACAACTTATTTATCTTCTAAAATATTGTTTACGCTTTACTCACACCCGTCCTTACGCCAAATCAATTATAATTCATAAAAGTAAGCGGAAATATATTTATATTCGTATTATTATATTAATTCTCATAGCTCTCATATGAAAACTCTCATATGAAAAACACCGAAAAAAAAACTTCAAAACATTAGATTTCAACGAACCAAGAACATACATCTTCACATTTTCAATCATGACGAATTTTTAAGAACAATATCATCACAAACACATCTGAACCAAAACAATATACATCACCTAAATTATCAAAACATAAATCAAACAACACAAAATCACAACATCTTATACTCAACTCTTACTAATAGACAACAGGACACAAATAATAATCTTTCCACTGATCCTCTGAATAATATAAATTCGACAATCACATTAAATAAAACGAAAGAATGGCTTATAAATCTCTCCTACATTGATATTCCGCTACACATTTCCACATTCTTGTCTCTAGGTGAAAAGTTTTGTTTTCCTTACCTCAAACTCTCAAACATAAAAACTCATATCCGCAAATCGATCTCCGAACTTGAGTCCAAATTAGATTTTTTACTCGACAAACCTAGACAAATCGAAATTAGAACCAGATTCACTAAAATCTGAAACAAAATAAATATTCCAACATCATTTTCCAACACTAATCAAATTATAAAACACACGTCCTCATTCTTAAAAAACAACCCTCAACTTTTAGTTACACGAGCTGACAAAGGAAATTCAACAGTCATTCTTAACAAATCAGATTACATTACAAAAACTCATAATTTACTCGCAGATTCCTCAACTTACAAATTAACAAATAGAAATCCCATCAACACTCTACAAAAAGGCATTAACAATATTCTCTCCAGATGGAAAACCCTAAAATTCATTGATGAAACAAAATACAAATACTCAAAAGCTGAAAATTGCAATCTATCTCGTCTTTATTGTCTGCCAAAAATTCATAAAAATAATTATCCACTTCGTCCAATAGTATCATCAATAAATAGTCCAACACATAAACTAGCCGAATTAATACAATCTAAACTTTCTAAATTAATCAATACGACTAATTCACACGTCAAAGATAGTTTCCACCTAAAACATTCACATTCTAACATCTCAATTCCACTCAACTACAAATTGGTCTCGTTTGATGTTGTTTCTCTCTATACCAACATCCCATTACAACTTGTTATTCAAAGCCTTCAAAGAAGATCAAATCTATTTTCAAAAACATTTCCTTTAAACGAAATAATTAAAGCCATAGAATACATCATGTTCTCAACTTTCTTTACATTTCAAAATAAAATTTACCAACAAATCTCAGGGTTACCAATGGGCTCACCTCTGGCTCCAATATTATCTAACATCTTCATGATTGATCTTCAAACAAATTGTCTGGAAAAATTAAAATTTTCGTTACCCCTATATAAAAGATATGTTGATGATATTATTATTGCTCTACCAACAGACAAAATTGAATCCACCAAAAAGATTTTTAACTCATATAACTCAAAATTACAATTTACATCAGAAAATGAAGTAGATAAAAAATCCCGTTTCTTGATATACTTTTAATCCATAAAAAAAATTCAATTATCACAAATTGCTATGGGAAACCAACCTGGTCAGGCAGATTCATAAATTTCTTTTCACACCACCCACTTTCCCAAAAAAGCCATAATTTACATGCTAGTTGACAGCGCAATTAAATTATCTCATCCTTCATTTCACAAAGAAAACCTCAAACTTATTAGTAACACGATGACACAAAATTGCTATCCGATCTCTTTCACAGAAAAAGTAATAAAACATCGGCTTTCCACAATCAACATTCAAAAAAAGAATAACAACAATTTTGATTCTTCCAGACTAATAAATGTTCCTTACACAAAAAAACATCCATCATCAACCAATGCATCTTTTCCAACAATACAACATAACATTAGTCACAAACGATGAACACAACATTTCATCGATTACTGGCTCCACCAAAGACAAAATAAATAACACCCAAAAATCCAACATAGTTTACAAAATCGATTGTAAAGATTGCAATGCCACATACTTCGGCCAAACCAAAAGATACCTTGAAACCAGAATAAAAGAACATAAAAATTGCCTAAAACATACTACCACAAAACACACAGCCTTAGCACAACATGCAATAGAACAAAAACATGACTTTCAATTCGACAATGTAAAAATTTTAAACAATGAAAATTGGCTCAAAAAAGACTAATCTTAGAAATGATCCAAATTAAGGCACACTCCAACGCCATAAATTTTAGAACTGACATACAAAAACTAAGCTCGATCTATAACTCTATTATATAACTATTAAAATATTTTACAATACTTTACTTGACATAACAATTTTTAAATTATTGACACTATAATTTAATTTTAAATACTCTTAACATGACGCACCAATTTCATTTCTCTTGACACGTCACTGCCTAAAGGATCTTTCTTCCCCGATTCGCAAAATAAAGACTCTATTAAGCTTCACGAAATTAAGACACCACTCAGTTTCTCTCGAACTCTCCGTGATCACACAACTCAATATGTAACTGAGAAATGTAAATTTCGAGTTTTTGTTTATTTTGGAAGAAAATTTTTAAAATCTCAAACTCAATAGGTAATCATCACAGTCGTTTGATACTTTAGTCAAATTTCTTTTAAATCAATCACGTACATTAAATTTTCACTAATAAAACACAAAACTTTCTTATAATTATTAATCCCTTACAGATGATAAAAATCACTAAAAAACGATAAATTCTTCCATCTATTGAGTATACTCCAGCAAAACAGTATTTACTTCCATAAATACTGTCTTTTGAAATAACCTTCCAAATATAAGCAAATGCTAGAAACATCAACAACATCGAGGTTAGTCGTTTCTCATATTTCATTTCTTTGTAACTCCATAGTATAATAAACCACACTCTCAGACATCACTCATTTCAAACACCGATGAATAAGAAGAATTAACGCAATACAAGAACTTATGCGTATCGAATCAATATAGTTATAACCAAAACAGAATTAACATAACAGTTATACAAAACGACACAACAATTTTATAACACAATCATAATATAAAACATTCGTGTATTTAATTCCTTCAAACTTGATTTGTAAAATTTGTGTATTAAAATGTATAGAGAAAAATATAATTTCTGGAGAGGAACCGAACCAAAGGGTCGAAACGTAAGAAAGCATCATTTATTACCGTCGCTGACCTTGGAAAACCTCTATTGGCCGGACTGAAGCCGAATCTTCAACTAGCAACTTGTCATCAACACGGCCGCACACATATTTGACTCATTAATTCTCATACTTTCATCAAGCGATAAAGCATTATCCCCAAAAACAACCAATCATCCATCCGGCCGCGAATCGTCAGTACCAGAAAGTGCACATAATCTATAAGCGATTTTCCAGACAATTTGTTTGAAGATCAATCATGAAGATGTTAGATAATATTGGAGCCAGAGGTGAGCCCATTGGTAACCCTGAGATTTGTTGGTAAATTTTATTTTGAAATATAAAGAAAGTTGAGAACATGATGTATTCTATGGCTTTAATTATTTCGTTTAAAGGAAATGTTTTTGAAAATAGCTTTGATCTTCTTTGAAGGCTTTGAATAACAAGTTGTAATGGGATGTTGGTATAGAGAGAAACAACATCAAACGAGACCAATTTGTAGTTGAGTGGAATTGAGATGTTAGAATGTGAATGTTTTAGGTGGAAACTATTTTTGACGTGTGAATTAGTCGTATTGATTAATTTAGAAAGTTTAGATTGTATAAATTCAGCTAGTTTATGTGTTGGACTATTTATTGATGATACTATTGGACGAAGTGGATAATTATTTTTATGAATTTTTGGCAGACAATAAAGACGAGATAGGTTGCAATTTTCAGCTTTTGAGTATTTGTATTTTGTTTCATGAATGAATTTTAGGGTTTTCCATCTGGAGAGAATATTGTTAATGCCTTTTTGTAGAGTGTTGATGAGATTTCTATTTGTTAATTTGTAAGTTGAGGAATCTGCGAGTAAATTATGAGTTTTTGTAATGTAATCTGATTTGTTAAGAATGACTGTTGAATTTCCTTTGTCAGCTCGTGTAACTAAAAGTTGAGGGTTGTTTTTTAAGAATGCGGACGTGTGTTTTATAATTTGATTAGTGTTGGAAAATGATGTTGGAATATTTATTTTGTTTAAGATTTTAGTGAATCTGGTTCTAATTTCGATTTGTCTAGGTTTGTCGAGTAAAAAATCTAATTTGGACTCAAGTTCGGAGATCGATTTGTGGATATGAGTTTTTATATTTGAGAGTTTGAGGTAAGGAAAACAAAACTTTTCACCTAGAGACAAGAATGTGGAAATGTGTAGCGGAATATCAATGTTGGAGAGATTTATAAGCCATTCTTTCGTTTTATTTAATCTGATTGTCGAATTTATATTATTCAGAGGATCAGTGGAAAGATTATTATTTGTGTCCTGTTGTCTATTAGTAAGAGTTGAGTATAAGATGTTGTGATTTTGTGTTGTTTGATTTATGTTTTGATAATTTAGGTGATGTATATTGTTTTGGTTCAGATGTGTTTGGGATGATATTGTTCTTAAAAATTCGTCATGATGGAAAATGTGAAGATGTATGTTCTTGGTTCGTTGAAATCTAAGGTTTTGAAGTTTTTTTTTTTGTGTTTTTCATATGAGAGTTTTCATATGAGAGCTATGAGAATTAATATAATAATACGAATATAAATATATTTCCGCTTACTTTTATGAATTATAATTGATTTGGCGTAAGGACGGGTGTGAGTAAAGCGTAAACAATATTTTAGAAGATAAATAAGTTGTAATTTAGATTTATTATTATATTTAAATTAACGGATAAACTAAAAAAATAAGCGATCAGAGTGTGCGATACATTTTTTTGTATACATTAATAACGCAGAGAATCAAGAGCTAAATAAGCATTGAAATCATCTAAAAGCCTCGCTCGTGCCGTTGGGTGACGTCACGCGCGAGTCGTGCTCAGATTGCTTTTTCCCTCGAAGCCTTCGTTTCGGCTTGGCGGCACATGAACATGCTCAGCGTCCATGTATTGGTGTAGCTGCCGAAGGCGCAGTCGGGAAACTTCGATGGCGCTCGGCTCTTTCCGAAGACGTCCGAGCGTCGCTCGCTCACCAGAGATTAGTAGGGAGATGTACAACGCTCCCCTTTTCGGCGTGCCTCGGAAACGGCGCTAAATCGCGGCGGCGAGTTCGGGAATATGATTTTGTGTGCATCGCCTCTGTCGAGGTTGCAGATTCCCTTGTAGCCGTGCGAGTCGTGAGCACCGCTCAAGTCGATATCGCAGTCAGCGTGCACACGAATAGGTAGCTCGGAGGGAAAAAGTCTCTGCCCCTCGCTCTAGTGCAGCCAGATCGCGGGTAAAAGTTACCCCCTCTCTAGTCTCTTACGCGCCCGTCACATAATCATAGTAGCGCGTGTCCGTGAGCGAACGATGCTCGGACATCTTCGGAAAGAGTCGAGCATGGTCGAAGTGTCCCAACGCGCCTTCGGCAACTACACCAATCCATGGACGCTGAACACGTTCATGTGCGGCCAAGCCGAAACGAAGGCTTCGAGGGAAAAAGCAATCTGAGCACGGCTCGCGCGTGACGTCACCCATCGGCACGCGCGAGACTTTTAGATGATTTCAATGCTTATTTAACTCTTGATTCTCTGCGTTATTAATGTATACAAAAAAATGTGTCGCTTATTTTTTTAGTTTATACGTTAATTTAAATATAATAATAAATCTAAATCACAACTTATTTATCTTATATAAAATTGTTTACGCTTTATTTACATCCGTCCTCATGCCAAATAAGTTATAATTCATAAAAGTAAGCGGAAATATATTGATATTCGTATTATTATATTAATTCTCATACTTTCATCAAGCGATAAAGCATTATCCCCAAAAACAAACCAATCATCCATCCGGCCGCGAATCGTAAGTACCGGAAAGTGCACGTATTCTACAAGCGATGAGACGGTCCCGTTGGTAGCGTTCCTGGCTTCGGTCCGCAGGGGCCCACCCAGTGCAAATTTTTCTCCAAATTTTTCATAATTTCTTATATTTTAGTCACATTTGAGATTTTCGGAGAAAAAGTGATTTAAAACAGATTCAAGTACTGGTCTATTTCCCAAAAACTCATTTTTTTTTTTACTGAAAATTCATGATTTCTCATTTTTTTCCCGGAAATTTCTCTTTTTCCTATGACCTGAGTGAACGGCTGCGGAGATATTCGGAGAAAAGTTAAAGATGAAAAGAAAATGAGATTTTCGTTAAAAAAAACTTTTTATTATTATTTTTTTCCGGAAATTTCCCTTTTTCTTATTACCTCAGCAAACGGCTGCGAAGATATTCGGAGAAAATTTAAAGATGAAAAAAATGAAATTTTCATAAAAAAACTTGATATAATTTTTTTTCCGGAACTTTTTCTTTTTCCTATTGAGTAAACGGCTGCGGAGATATCCGGAGAAAAGTTGTAGATGAAAAAAAAAGATTTTTGTAAAAAAAACTTATTACATTTTTTTATCCCTCATAATTCTGAGAAATAATGAATTTCCGAAATTTTTGCAAACATTATTTTCCTTAAGAGGTAACACCACTGTAACGGCCTGCCACGAAGCGTTTCAGACAAATAATACTTGGGGTAATTATTAAGCATATATTGAAGTATATTGCAAAAAAATTTTATGGGAAAATATTACAAAATGGCGACACTGCAGAAAATTCTTCCGAGGCATGTTGAACTTAAGGTGCTCTACGGCACGTAGTATAACTTGTGCCAATTTTAATCTGAACAAAATATTTTTTTTTAATTAAATCTAGATGAGTGTAGCTAGTGAACTACATAGGAGATTTTGCAACTATTGATTTTTAAATAATTGCCGAGTATTTTACTGAAAATGTTCATTTAGACTTAATAAGGCAAAATTCTTTTTTTTTTAATTAAAATTGGCACCGTTATACTGCGTGCCGCAGAGGTTCGACATGCTTCGGAACAATCGCTGCTGTGTCGCCATTTTGTAATATTTTCGGATAAAAATTTCTAGCAATATACTTAAATATGTGATCAATAAATACCGCAAGTATTATTTGTTGATGACATTTTCTTCCGCCAAAAAAAAAATTTCAAACAATCCGCTTCTTGTAAGGCCGTTACAGTGGTGTAACCCCTTAAAGTCTTCATATAATTTCCGAGATTTTCCCGTGATCGTAATTAAAATAATGAAATATTCGGAGAAATTCGGAAAAACTCGGATGTTTGCGTAAAAATAATTGTCCGCAAAACTCCGAATTTTTCATATTTGTTCCAATTCATAGAAAAATTCGGAAAAAGTCTGAAAAGCTTTTCGGAAAAAAATGGAGTTTTTCGGAAAATATTTGCACTAGGGGCGCGGGATCGTTCCCCGCGCTCAGTGCCTTTTTAAAAAAACGAGTAGTGAGTTGGCATGTAACTCACGAAAATTGATGTGTAAACATGTGAGCTCGCATCAGTTTGGTGTGGGAAAATTGAGGTCGTGCATTGGTTTTGATCAAAATTTATTTTGTAATAAAACAATGCGAAAATAGCATAAAGAATCAAGTTTGAAAATGTATTGATCAGTTTCTTTTATACACGAAATTATTGGTTTGTGGTAACTGTAATAAGACACATAGACTTGCGACTGCAGTGTTTCCAAATACCGTGAGAATACAGCATCGATTGTAGTCTTTGAATTTGTAGTTAAAATGTTTTTATCTGTATTCATGCGTAGATTGAGTTTGTCCTGTAAAAATGAAATGAGCGGTTCGGCCGCTATATTTTTGTTTTGGTTTTATTGTTATCAGATTTTTATTAGATTTTATTAGGAAGAAAGAGGGAGAGAGAGATTGGATATTTTTAGATTCATTTATTCATTTACCTCGCTCTGGGGGTTCACCCATGTGAGAGAGAGATTGAGAGAGTGAGAGAGAGAGAGAGAGAGAGAGAGAGAGAGAGAGAGAGAGAGAGAGAGAGAGAGAGAGAGAGAGAGAGACATGTCAACTGTCAAACGCACACATTAACGCGCTCACACAGACACGGTCTTACGCTGACGTCATCTGACGCTCGAAGCCCCAGCTAGCCCCTACCGTAGACCGAGCGCTAAGATGTTTACACATCAATTATTATTACTATTAATTCTTATTTGATTAGTTATTTTTATTAGTTATCATTATTATTTTAATTAGTTATCTTTTAGTGTCGACAAATTTATCGCGCACTCTGACCGCTTATTTTATTAGTTTGTACGTTAATTTAAATACAATAATAAATCCAAATTAAAACTTATTCATCTTCTAAAAAATTGTTTGCGCTTTACTCACACCCGTTCGCGCTAAAAGATAACTAATTAAAATAATAATGATAACTAATAAAAATAACTAATCAGATAAGAATTAATAGTAATAATAATTTTTAAAAATGCACTGAGCGCGGGGTACGGTCCCGCTCCCCTAGTGCACATTTTTTTCTGAAAAACTCCGATTTTTTCCGGAAAATTTTTCCGATTTTTTCTATGAATTGGAACAAATATGAAGAATTCGGAGTTTTGCGGAGGATTATTTTTACGCAAACATCCGAGTTTCTCCGAATTTTTTTTCGAATTTTTCCGAATATTTCATCATTTTAATCACGATCACGGGAAAATCTTGGAAATTATATGAAGACTTCAAAGGGGAAAGACCACTGTAACGGCCTTACAGGAAGCGTATTTTTTTGTATGTTTTTTGGCGGAAGAAAATGTGATAAACAAACAATACTTGCGGTATTTATTGAGCATATATTTAAATATATGGCTATGAATTTTTATCCGAAAATATTACAAAATGGCGACACTGCAGCAATTCTTCCGAAGTATGTCGAACCTCTGCGGCACGGAGTATAACTGTGACAATTTTAATTAAAAAAAAAGAATTTTGTTTAATTAAGGCTAAATGAGTGTAGCTACTGAACCCCGTAGGGGATTTTCGATAAGTTAATTTAAACAATATTTATTTAAAAATAACTGTCTTAAAAAAATTGAACATTTTTAGTCCATTACTCGGCAATTACTCAACAATCAATATTTCCAAAATCCTCTACGTGGTTCACTAGCTACACTCATTGAGAATTAATTTAAAAAAAATTATTTTGTCCAGATCAAAATTGGCACAAGTTATACTGCGTGCCGTAGAGCACCTTAAGTTCAACGTGGCCTCGGAAGAATTTGCTGCAGTGTCACCATTTTGTAATATTTTCCCATAAATTTTTTTTGCAACATACTTCAATATATGCTTAATAATTACCCGAAGTATTATTTGTCTCAAACGCTTCGTGGGAGGCCGTTACAGTGGTGTTGCCCCTTAAGGAAAATAATGTTTGCAAAAATTTCGGAAATTCATTATTTCCCAGAATTATGAGGGTTGAAAAAATGTAATAAGTTTTTTTTACGAAAATCTTTTTTTTTTTTTCATCTACAACTTTTCTCCGAATATCTCCGCAGCCGTTCACTCAATAGGAAAAAGATAAAGTTCCGGAAAAAAAATAATATCAAGTTTTTTTTACGAAAATCTCATTTTTTTCATCTTTAAATTTTCTCCGAATATCTCCTCAGCCGTTGACTCAGGTAATAGGAAAAAGGGAAATTTCCGGAAAAAAATAATAATAATAAAACGTTTTTTTAACGAAAATCTCATTTCTTTTCATCTTTAACTTTTCTCCGAATATCTCCGCAGCCGTTCACTCAGGTCATAGGAGAAAGAGAAATTTCCGGGAAAAAATAAGAAATCATGAATTTTAAGTAAAAAAATGTGTTTTTTGGAAATAGACCAGTACTTGAATCTGTTTTGAATCGTTTTTTCTCCGAAAATCTCAGATATTACTAAAATATGAGAAATTATGAAAAATTTGGAGAAAAATTTGTACTAAATTTAATTTAAATATATTTGCCTAAATTTGCCTATTTAACTAAAATAAATTTGCCCCTGCGGACCGAAGCCAGGAACGCTACCAACGGGACCATCTCATCGCTTACAGAATATGTGCACTTTCTGGTACTTACAATTCCCGGCCGGATGGATGATTGGCTTGTTTTTGGGGATAATGCTTTATCGCTTGATGAAAGTATGAGAATTAATATAATAATACGAATATAAATATATTTCGGCTTACTTTTATGAATTATAATTGATTTGGCATAAGAACGGGTGTGAGTAAAGCGTAAACAATTTTTTAGAAGATAAATAAGTTGTAATTTAGATTTATTATTATATTTAAATTAACGTATAAACTAAAAAAATAAGCGATACATTTTTTTGTATACATTAATAACGCAGAGAATCAAGAGCTAAATAAGCATTGAAATCCTCGACGATTACTCCGCGCCAAATCATCGTACAGAGCTCGCTAAAAGGTCAAATTAAAGCTGATTAAATTGCCTAAAAGACTTTTATAGTCGTATGATAAAAAAATTATTTGAAGTCGACAGACCATTTTGAAGACGAGCAAAAATTTGGAAAAAAAATTTCGTTGGTTTTCGGATGATTACAAGAAAACCACCCACGCTAAAAAAATTTACAGTCCAGATCTGAAAACTAGATACTTGAAGCTATAATTTCCTTTTTTTAATTTTCTGTACGACCATTTTTCTCCGAGTTATCTCTTGTTCAAAATCAGCCAAAAATTCGGAATTTTTTAAAATCTCTTAATTTGTGTGAGTAATGTATTTTAGGTGTACATTTTATTATTTATTTTGTACAGTTACAAAGAACAGTTGTTTATAATTTGTTCTGTACAGTTACATTTTGGCGCCGCAACAAAAAGAAAAGTGGTCGCCAGCAGCAGCCGCAGCGTCAAGAGGCACCCGAGGGAGCCCAAGGGCGCGAGAAGGGCAGACCATCGAAAGAACAGCGGCACGAACGAGGGGAGCGGCTGCAGCAAGGACGCCGCGGGTAACGTCGATGTGACCGAACACGCAGTCGTTTGCCCCGCCGGATGCATGTTGAAGTTGCTCAAAATGAGCGGGCGTTCCAAATTTGCAATGGTGCAAACAGTATTGGAAAATATGACAAAAAAATTAATGTTTCCCCCAATACGGAAATGAGTTTTTACTTTTTCCCTTCGAAAATTAATTTGAAAAATTGTTGAATTACAGTGCCGAAACGATCGAGAAAGGCTCGAAGAGAACTTTGAGTCTTTCTCGATCGGCTTTATTTTCAAAACACATTTCACATTGGGATGGGGGTCAAAACTTTGAAAGGCCAAATATAGAACGACAAAGATTTCGAAATGACAGAATTATAAACTCAAAGTAACGAACTGTAAATTATTCAAAATTTTATCCTTCGGCCGATGACGAAATTGAATAACCATTACAATTATAATTACAAAGGATTATTTATTCGAGAACGTGTATTCAGATTGTCTGCAGTTTGAGTCATACAAATACAGATTCAAAAAATCTAGAACATCCATATCTCCGAAATGGAAAGACGTGATTATCTAATATTGGTAATACCATCTATAGCAAAAAGACATATATATCGAGGATACAAACTTCGAAAGTATAGATCTCAGATAGGCAAACGAGCGAAGGTCCAAAATAGCGAACACCGAAATAGCGAACATCAAAGAAGTGGACGAGTTGCTTCAAAATGTTCTGCCGGTTTTCGCTAACACGTACGAGATTCTTTAAAGGCGTCTGGCCACCTTGGCCGATCGCAAAATGGGCATATTAAAAAAAATAATAATGAACTGAAAGTATGGGCCGGAATATTTTTATTTTTTTACATAACGTCAGAAAGGGCTTTAAGAATAACGTTAATAAATTTCCGTTCAAAATATTAAAAAATGGCGCCGTTATGCACATCGCCGCGGAGCCCCTCCGCACGATACGCGCGGACGTTGTCCCAGCTGTTACGCGGTCATGTCACATCTGAAAAAAAATCAGCTCATTAGTGAGTAGTATCGCTACAATGTAGCGTAGCGGTTTTTTTTCGACCATTAGAAAAATTATGATGAGCCATAATTTCGGTGAACAGTACACATTTTTTTCTTCGGCTAACCATATGTCACGTCCTGAAGGGACGTGGGCATATATTTTTTTGATTCCCTCCTTTTTGCCTACGACAAGCGCAATAGCACGGGATGAGGGTAAAAAGGGGTAGTGCTTGGAATGAGTTGAAATTAGGAAATCATGCGGTGATTTGGTATCGAGAAATAATCCGACAAATTTGTACAAACTAAACTAAAGGTTTATTAAAAATAAGTGATCGGATGAATAAGGTTACTTATACAGACAAAATGACAATGAAAATAACTATGAAGTCGGGGAAACAGTCGGATCAACATAAAATGAAATTTGGTTGCTTACATTGGTCGCTGTGTTCGTGAGTGTATCGGTGTGTAGGTACGCTCGCTCGCAAGAATATCGGTTGTCGCTCGCAGATAAGGATCTCGTTGATGGACGCCACGCTTAGCGTTCGGAAAGCGGTCGCCAGCACCAGACTCTTCGGGCGCTGAGAGTGTTTATGTATATACGCGTGGTAAACAGCACTTGGACTATTTTATAGACTCGAGCCCGCGAGAGTCGACTAAACGTTTATACGACACTTCGGTCAAAACCCGAAGATGTATAATATTCAAGGCTCTATGATATCGGTACTGCACTTCGAATTCTGTCAGAACAAGATTAAGAAGCGAAGACGATTTTGCAAGACTGAGATCTGCACGCGATGGAAACTGTTGGAAGACTTGATCTGAACGCGATGGAAACTGTTGGAAGACTTGATCTGAACGCGATGGAAACTGTTGGGAGACTTGATCTGAACGCGATGGAAACTGTTGGAAGACTGACTTCAGGAAGGAAGTCTTTCTTGACGAGAAAATTAAGTGGCGATGAATTGTGGGAGAAAGAACTTTAAGGTTTAGCGTGATTGGTCGCGATATTCGTGATTCGCAGAATCGTTCTCGATCATTCCTTATATAAAATTTGCACGCGTGGAAGGTAGAAGACCTTTGTCCGGTGTTTCGGCGAAAAAGCGCATGGGATACAGAGCTCGGTATCTGAGACCTAAGCGTGCACATGATCTGTGTTATGGTAGAGATTATATCGGGTGCGCGAAGAGATCGAGCGTCGGCGAGTTCTCATTTCCTGTCGGCAGCACCATGTTAAATAATTATCGGTCGGGACTTATTTAGGCTAGTCGCAAAGTCTTCTCGTATCGTTCGAGTGGTGCCTCGTATTTCCTTCTGGGAGTTCGATATCTACGCCTTGAAGAAATGCGAGGTTATAACACGAGGCGGACCGACTGAATAAAATAAACGAAAAATATGCTCGCGGAACATACGCAAGTTCCGTTTAATATTGTTACGCGTCTTATTCTTAGGTTTATACATTTAATACGCTTATGGCGGCAAATGAGGATATTGGGAATAACCGAGAGAAGGCACATTCGCTAGGATGTAACACATAATTTTTTTCGATACAATGTAGCGTAGCGGTTTTTTTTCGACCATTAAAAAATTTATGGTGAGTCATAATTTCGGTAAAAAATACAAATTTTTTTCTTCGGCTCGCCATAATTTTTTTAATGGTCGAAAAAAAAACCGCTACGTTACATTGTAGCGACACTACTCACGGATGAGCGGATTTTTTTTTTGCAGATGTGACATGACCGTGTAACAGCTGGGACAACGACCGCGCGTATCGTGCGGAGGGCCTCCGCGGCAATGTGCATACCGGCGTAATTTTTTAATATTTTGAACGGAAATTTATTAACGTTATTCTTAAAGCACTTTCTGACGTTGTGTAGAAGAATAAAAATATTCCGGCCCATACTTTCGAGTTTATTATTTTTTCCAAAATATACCCATTTTTCGATCGGCCAAGGTGGCCAAACACCTTAAAGTCTTTAAGAGGGGATATACATTTACAACGATCAAAAAATCAATTTCTTTTCTTTAAGGGATAACACCACTCTAGGAATTTGGAAAAATCGTTTTCATTTGTCTTCAATAATACTTTGGGGTCATAAAAACAATACGCAATTGGTATGCAGCGAATTTTTTTTTCAAGTGTGTATACGTACGGCAGGTTTGCAGTCACAAGAGCCTCGCCGCGGTTGATATGTCAGCGTGCGGGCTCTGAGTGCAGACGACGTGGGTTCGATCCCCGTAGCCAATGTATTTTTTTAAATTAAACATATATGAATTAAATATCATAAATAATGCCTGGACAGGCGAGAATAGCTAAAGCGAGAGTACGTTCGAAATTTTTTGAAAATAAAATGAAGAAAAAGTATAGATTAAAAAAAGTCGATTAACCAGGGATCGAACCCGGACCGCAAGCATCGTCAATCCGTCCCGCTGCCTACTCAGCCACGACGCTCATTGAGGATAGAAAATCATTTATGATACACGGTTATTCATAATGTTTACTGTTGAAAAAAAACGCCGTAATGACCGCGGCAAAGGTTCAAGATTTCTTTTTGAACCTTCCACGGTCGTTTCGGCGTTTTATTTTTCAACGCGGTTCGTCGTTAATTTTTTCAACCCGCATTCTCGGCATAAACGGCCAACCGAGAGAAAACAATTTTCTCGATACATGTTTTTCTCTTTGCAATTCATTTAATGCATATTCCAATCCACAGTACGGCCACCCATATGTCGAGCTCGATCGGACGGAAAACCTCACTCCGTTCGCCTGTCGAGCGAGTGAGGGGCAGAGACTTTTCCCCCACCGAGCTACCCATTCGTGTGCACGCTGACTGCGATATCGACTTGAGCGGTGCTCACGACTCGCGCGGCTACAAGGGAATCTGCAACCTCGACAGAGGCGATGCACACGAAATCATATTTCCGAACTCGCCGCCGCGATTTAGCGCCATTTCCGTGGCACGCCGAAAAGGGGAGGGTTGTACATCTCCCTACTAATCTCTCTGCGCTCACGGACTCGTGCTACTATGATTGTGTGATGGGCGCGCAAGAGACTAGAGAGGGGGTAACTTTTGAGCGCGATCTGGCTGCACTGCAGCTCACTTCTCATTATTTACTTGTTCCGTCTCTGTCACACCCAGCTCGTGTCTCGAGATTTTAGAGATAGTGGCGCCATCCCGGTAGTACCACATTTTTGCGGCCACTTTTTTCAAGTCGCTCCATAAGGCTGGGAATAGACGTCCGATTTTTTCTTTCCGACAATCCGATCCGACAGTCGGATCCGACTATCGGAAGGCACTCGTGCCATACATTTGAGTGGGCATGCAATACACATCCGATCCGATAGTCGGAACTTGGATCCGACTATCGGATCGGATGTGTATTGCATGCTCATTCAAATGTATGGCACGAGTGCCTTCCGATAGTCGGATCCGACTGTCGGATCGGATTGTCGGAAAGAAAAAATCGGACGTCTATTCCCAGCCTAAGAGATCGGGCCACCTCCCACTCTAGTCTCCCTGGTCGTCGTCGTCGCGTCGTGACCGGCCATATTTTGTTTTCCTTTTCATTCTTCGTACGTGCAACGGTAAATTTGAAGGAAAAAGGTTAGTCGCAACGTGCATTCGTAGACGCAGGTAGGCAGACAAAGTTCTTTTTTACGAAGAGAGAAAAGTGTCCGGTGGACGTTGGCAAAAAGGTCGATCGCGTTTTCTAACCTGAACGTGGTAAAAATTTTCAGGCATGTCTTGGATAAGGGATGCGGTCGTTCGTAGCTGGACACCCCTCGTGACGCAGGTACGATATCGTTACCACGCAGAGAAAATGGCGAGGGGTCCTCTGTTGAGACGGTACGGTTACAAGGACGACGTGATGGAATTCAGGGGTCTCTTGGCGAGACAGGAGACAAAGCGGGTGAAGGAGATGCCAGTTTATAGGCCAAAAGACGCCTGGTGCCAGAGACGAGCGCTCTTCGGACAAAACGATTACATCGATATACTGGGTAGCGAGAAGATGCATCCCACCAGAATAATATACAATGTACCGTCCTGGTTGCGCGGTGTTTCCGGCAACGAGTTCAAAGTTTTGATAAGGAAGCAAAAGATGTGGTCCAGAGGCGTTTTCCCCATCGCCAGACCAACCAAATGGAAAGAATTGAACAAGAGAATCTGGTACCTCTACAATTACCTCAATCGCAAAACCAAAACCCGCTACACAAGCAAACAGTAGCGAGATGAATTCAATATTATTACTGTTATTATTGTACGGCTGTAAAGACGAGGAACGAGGGTGTGTCCGTTCGGACGAACGATAATTAAAAAAACAAGTACGTAAACTCGTAGAAAATAATGAATTTACTTAGCGAAGGTGAAATTGATGCGAGACAATCGTTCGAGTGTTGCAAATACTATTGTATCGATATTCTAATACTCGTTGCTACACGTTTGTCGCAAAACGATCGAAAACCGGTTCGCGGGGATTCGAAAGATTCATCGATCGTTGCGCGACTTTCGCCCACTCATCTTTTCTCCCTCTATATACACGGTGTGGAGCGTTCTTTTTTCATCTTTCCCTCGACAAAAATATATATCTAGATCCGAGAGAAAAAAAATGTGTAGCGCGCCCGCGGTAAGTACCCCCGAAGTAGAAAAAAAAAAAGATGATACATTTTCGTTTATACATGAACAACAAAAAAAACAACAAAAGCGGTGAACGAGAGCTTGAAGACAAACGAAATAAGGGTCGCGATCGTGCGTACTGACGCGCGAGCGCTGAGTATCGTCGGTCTTGATTAAAACTAGACGTGGCCGGCCGAAAACCGACCGTTTTTTTTCTCACTTTTTCGAAATACATTATACACAAAGGGTTGATGAAAAATATATTGCGCAACGCGAAAAAAACAAACGGATTACACGAGTGTCGATAAAAAAATGTTACTCAACAAGGCGCGCGCGCGCGCAGGTGATACGAGATTACCAAGGCTGCTCCGTGCGATACGAGACTACCGTTGGAAAAAAAATCCCAGCTCGGTCGTATCTTTAAAATGATATTAGAAACAAAAATGTATGGCATTTATTCTCAATCTTACTAGCCCCGGTCGATCTATTCGTAAGACCATCTTTTGCGCTCTTGCGACAACGACGTTGTAATACTGTTAAGAACGATTGCGGAAACGATAATGAAAAAAGTGAGAACGCGAGAGGGGGGAGATAAAACTGTGTCGCTTTTTCGTTTCGAAATTACTACAAAGAGGAGAACAAGCAGCCATCGCAATCACGATCTCAAAGAATCTTTTGCTAACGGAAAAGGTGCGGCGCCATGCAAGTATTCGTATTCTCTCGAGTTATTATGTACATAAAAAAAGTGGCAGTTGGAATTGAAGTTATTTGGGCTGGGAGCGGGCGGAAGATGCGTGTGTGTGTGTGTGTGTGTGTGTGTATACACACGAGAGAGGGAGAGACTCGTATATATTATTCGTCCGACCAATCACGGCTATCGTTTTCTCGAATAAAATTGCTCCGCGTATTCGACTCGTGAGACCGCGACAAATTTGTCGCGAGGAACGATAACATTTAATATATATACACACACACACACACACATCAATTCATAAAGGGTGAGAATGTAATCATAGGTTATTTTGAAGAAAGGAGAGCAAAGTGGTCTCGTAATGCCTCGTCGCATCCAAATTTCTCAAGCTATGTCTCTCGGTGGGATATACTTGAAGCTGATAGGGCTTGCCGGTTTTTATAAGCGCGTTTATCAATTCGCTAGTGTGGAAAAAGTGTACGTTTTCGTCGATGAGACCGTGAATGATGAGCAAACGATTCGCGTCATCGGGAAACTTGTTGACGTAGGTTAAAACCGAACCGTTTACATAGCCGGCGCAATTGTCTTGAGGAAGATCCATGTAACGCTCGGTGTATCCGGTATCATAGAGATTCCAACAGGTGACGGGGGCGCCGGCAATTGCGATCTGCGAAATGTCACGATCGATTGATTTTTTCATCTTGTCGATTGAAAAATTCTTAACGATAAAAATAAAATAAAAGGCTCTCACCTACCTTGAATACTTCGGGATAATGTATTATGCCCATGAGACTCAAATAACCGCCGTAAGACCAACCGTGAAGAGCGACCCGACTCATGTCGATGTAGCCTGTTTTTTCGGCCAACAATCTCAAAACCTCGACCTGATCGCTCAACTCTACGGTGCCCATTCTCTTTCGCAAATGACTCTCAAAGGCGAGACCCCGATTCTTGGAGCCTCGGGAATCTATAAGGACGACGCAGTAGCCTTCGGCCGCGAGCATGTGTAGCCGAAAATGCCGCATTCCCTATAGCGACGACGAGCCTTTTGCTCATTCTCGAATAATAAGAACAACAATAACAATAATAACAATAAAGAGGAGTACCTTGAACGTGTTGGTGACGAGTTGAACATCAGGACCCCCGTAAATTTGGAGGACCGTCGGATACTTGACCGAACGTTGAAAATTGTGCGGCTTGAAGATCATCGAGTAGACAATGTCGCCGGACGCGATTTTATGAGCGTATATGCTCGGAGCGAATAATTCGGACTCGGGTACGGTGGGCTCGACGAGATAACCAAGAGCCGTCAACAGGATACCTTCGACGCTTCGATCCGTCTGTGTTATTCTGAAAACCTGCTTTTTTCGTTCGTTCGTTTGGAAAAAAAAGAGGTCGCGTTAGTAGACGATCGAGGATGAAAGAAGGGGTGGGTGGGGGGGGGGGGGGGGGGAGGGAGGGGTCTCCCGTGCACGCAATTGACTGAACCTGACAAGAGGGCGACGTCTTGATCGAGCTGTGCACCGTAACTAACATCGTACAATCCTTGTTGAAGTAAACATTGTTGTAGCTGGAACCCGGTCTCGTCAAGAGACGAATCTCCAAGGGTCTACGCAGCGATACCGCGTAAGCGTGTTGCTCGAGGGGTCCCTCGCGCAAACCAACGAAATAAACGATCGAATTAGCCTCGTCGAGCCACAATTTTCGACGCAAGACTTGCCACTCGCCCTGCGTTATCGCCGTCTTGGATATTACACGGGGTTCGAGGTACGCGCTGTCCAAGCGATCCAACGGCTCCTCCTCCACCCCGTTGCTCAGTCCTTTGCGTACAAAAGAAGACGGACCGTGTGAATTTTTGGGCCTGAAGCTTGTTTGTCGACCACCACCGTCACACTCCACCACTCACCGGCGATGCTCGACGTTATCAGATAGAGATGCATAAATTTCGTCTCCTCGCTTCCCCAGATAAACTTAACTCGAGTCGGATCGTCGGATGGCAAAAAGTACAAGAGATCGTGGACGTTTATCCATACGGAAGATCGCTCGGAATACAGGACTCGAACGCTCGCCGACGATGGGCCAAAATGATTCTCCGAGTTGTAAACGTTTGGCGGTGGCTCGCAAAAGTTCTCCACCGACAAAAGAACCAATTCCAGTCTCTGCTGTTTCCTGTCGAGCAGCTGGACCCACACGCTGTGCGAGTTGGGAACGACGACGACGACGACGATGACGACTTGTACTTTTGTCTTTTCAGTCCAAGAGGAGAGAAGAAAAAGGAATACTCACTAGCGAGCATCGGGTGTCCATCCGACTCTCACGAGATACTCCATCCACGGAAACATTGTGTACAGAGGATACTGCAACTCGAGAATTTCGATATCAACGATTCGATGAGCGTCGCTCGTACGAAACTGCACCATTTTCAGATTGCTCTTGGCGTTGCATGTACCCGCCCTTGGAAATCGAAACTCATCGACCTCGCCTGTGTTGAGGCTCGAGGTTGAGGCTGATGGAAAGCAAAAAATTTTTACGTCGCTCTCGTCGACTTCCTCGTAAACAATTCTGTACGCGCCGTCGTTGGATCTCGGCTGCCACCAATAGCCGACGTACCTGCGAAAAGAGGGAAGCACGTTTGTACGAAAGACGGAGGAGGGGAAGAGAGAGAGCAAAGCGCGTACCAAGAGAAGTTTCGAACCTCGTGAATTCTTCTTGCGTTACGTAGGACGGACTTCCGGCTGTCAGAGGATCCTCCGAAAGGCTCTTGCCGCCTTTTCTCGCGTGCGTCAGACGCACAGACGATCCGGTTACGCCGTGCGACAGATACAAGTCCCCGGAGCATGTGTAAGCGACGAGAGCGTCGTTCCAAGGGCATATTTGTGGACAGAGTTTAGCCCCGGGTGTCGAAATTCTCAATTCCGAGGGAAAGAGCGGTCCGGGCTGAGAAACACGAGCCAACCGTTGCAGCCGTTGGTATTTCTAGACGCGTTGTTTGCAATGGAAATAAACTTACCGCGTAACCGGTGTCTACGCACTGGTAGAGGCTACTCGCCGCTGGAAATACCAATTTGCCGCTCTCCGGATGCAACTCGTAGCTGGTTATACCCCAAGTTGTCAGTCTTTTCCTCTCCCACAGCAATTGCTCTTCTCGAGAGAGTCTGTTGACTCCGGAAACGCTTCAAAGAACAAAAAAACGTTATTTCGCTTTGCCGGAGAAGCATCTCCAAAAGAAAGAAAGAGAGAGAGAGAGAGAAAAAAAAGCAGGTACCCCTGAAAATTAGCTTCGACGACAGGTAGCCAGTGCAATCTGTAGCCGTTGGCTTGATCCGAACGAGCGACGTCTACGTACAGGAGTGTAGTTTCCCAACCGTTGTTCAGAGTACCCAGAAAATAGATTCTCGTCCTGTGGCATAGTTTGGGATGAACGTGGGAGCAACGGTTTGGGTAAACAAAATTTGTCCGCGATTTGACAAATTGCCTCGTTCTCTCGTTCTCACCTTCCGTCGGGCAGCGATCTAAAGGTAACGTCGTCCGGTACAGACGCATCCGAGACACCGGACAACCTCCGCCGGAAATCCCTCACAACTCCTCGTAGCTCGGACCATGACTTTTTCGGAGGTCTGTCGGACTCTCCGGTGCCGCTGCCGCTGCCGCCGCCGCGCAAAGTCGCTTCTTTGAAGACCTCCATATCTCTCTCTCTCTCTCTCTCCCTCTCTCTTTCACTCGCTCACTCACTCTCACAGATTCTCGCGCGCGCGTAAAACTTGTGTCCTCAGAGGTACATTCGCGTTACAAAAATTCACTCAATTTTGACAATTTTCCAGCTGACTCGGTCCTGTAAAAAACATAAGAGGCTCGAATGCAACGAGAGGCGGTAGGTAGTAGCGGCGGGGCGCGTACGTCCGCGAGTGCGGAAAGACCGATATCAGAGCAGAACTCGTTTTTTTTAGGTTACAATCGCGCGTTGCCGCGGCAAAAAAGAGCCTGCGAACGAGTCCGGTTCCTTCGAGCTGATGTCCCTTTCTCTCTCTCTCTCTCTCTCTCTCTCTCGCTTGCTCGGTAGCTCGCGCTGATGAACGTGTGCGCCTGACGCAGCAAAATTTCAAAATCATTAACGGGTTACGCGTCCGTCGCGACGTATCTCGTAAACGAGGACGATCGACACGCGCGAGAGAGAGAGAGAGAGAGAGAGAGAGAGAGAGAGAGAGAGAGAGCTGTCACAACAGACGAGCGTGGCGGATTCTTTTTGTTCCACAGCCGTGGCTTATCGCGTAAAGCTGAACAGTCGTCAAATGTAAATCGCGACTGTCGTGTACGCTACCGCTATTACCAGTACCGTATCACACGCGACTACGTTCAACGAAAAAAATAAATTACCAGATCCTTTTTTTTTTTCTTTTCTTTCATCCACTCGCAACGAATACGCAATTATTTCGGAACGTTGAGCGGGGGCGCGCGCTGGCGCGCGCGCGCGCGCGCGCAACCGTTTGTTAGCGCCTTTCCGTCCTATTACCTAGTTGGCAAAAAAATAAAAGCGCTGAGGAGTTAAAAATAACCGGATAGCGACGACGCCCGATCGCCCTTGATGCGGCTTCGGTGCAAAATTACTTCGGCCCCACCCCACCATCTCGCCAAGCATCGATCGTAGGTACGCAGCCGTCGCCGCTGCCGTCTCTGGCGTTGCCGCCTACTGCTCGTCGGAGAGAATCGCGAGTGATTTCTTCTGAACCGGCTGGCGGTGCGCGACAGGGGGTCGCGCGCGGGCGTGGTTGTCGCGAGATGACGCCGAGGGTGCTTTACGCGCGAGTCCTTCCAATTCTTGTACAATCTTCCACTCGCAAGCCTCGTTTGATCCTGTACTTTGGAATGTTCAATGATTCTGCGAGGCAGGCACGCTCGCTGGAAGGGGCATCGAACACATCCTCGCTACGAAAACATGTCAACAATTTTGTACCGCTCCTAGCGTTTCTCCAACGGTGTATCGATCGCCGGCTCGAACAACGAGCTCGTCGGATTTTTCGGAAAACTATACCCAAGCAAACTTGTTTTGCGAGGCTATCGAAAGGGGTAGATCGGCGAATCGCGGCTGCTTCGGTAGAGCTTTATTTTTAGTTATTTACTTGTTTATTTGTTTTGCTTTTTTGACAGAAGAGATATACGAGAAGTGCGACAAAAGAGAGACGAATCGAGCCTTAACGACCGTTCGCGGCTAAACATCATCGCGCACGCGGATTTCGAAGAGTCTTTCGCTCTCTGATCGTCCACCCGCCAACGAGAGAAACGAGTTATCTCCCCCCCACCCCCCGGGTTACTGGAAAGCAGCGAGCAAAGCAGCAGCGAAGACGTGTAACGATATTTCTCAGAGGTGAGAGATAGGTGAAAAGTTTGGTCTGCAAATTGACCGTTTTTCGCATCAAGCATGTTTTCCAAGAGACGCTTGATGAAGAATTGGGAGGTGAGCCTCTTTATTGTATCTTTCATCGAGCATTATCATTGCGAGAATGATTATTCAACTTTGCGGCGGCGGTACGAAGGAAAAATATTGAAAAAGAAAAATGTCGAGATGCGTAAACAGTCGCGCGACAATTTTGTTTTCTCATCGATGCGTTTAAAAGCGGGGGGGGGGGGGGGGCGTTCAGGGAAAGAATTTGATTCAAAGTTTAAGGCGACGTGTTTTATCTCCTCCTCTTCGCGATACGCATGGGCGCAGCGACGCTGCTGAGATGCTCTTGGACTCGCCAATATATCCGCGAAACTAGCGGGACAAATTTGTCATCTTCACGGTCTCTCATTTTTTTTATGCTCGCGCGCGCAACTTCTAACCGGCTCGAGGGCTTTCGCGTCGAAAAATTAACGCCGAATCTTGCCCCGCGATGCCCATTGAATTCGCGGCCATGTTACCGCGATGATCGCGTCAATCGCGATATTTTTCTGTTCTCTTGTAGCGCGTGACAGACGCGCGCGCGCGGAGATGGCGATGGAGCGCAGGAGCAGTGCCCTGCTCCACACACGTGTACGCGAATGGCTAGCTTGAGAAATTGGCCGGGACGCGCGGGTTGGAGAAGAAGCGGCGAAAGCGCGTGACCCTCCAGGGGGTTCCGATATCGATCCCCCGCGTCTCTCCGCCTTGCACATATCCCGTACACGTCCCTGTAGTACGTATATTCCCACGAGTCAAGCGATCTATCATCGCAGACTACGTGCCCCCCCCCCCCCCCATCCCGAGCGATCGCCTCTCTTTCCAGCCATGCGATTCGTATATTTTTCAGATTTTTTCTATCAAACTTTAGGACTTGGGAGAAAATTAAGGGCGAATTTGCCATCAAGGTGTTAAAATACATCAAAATAAACTTGCTCAAAAATATTAAAAATCAACATTTTTCTCCCATGCCAGCGAAAAAAACCGTTTCATCCTCAATTGACGCTCGTTTCTTTCCTCTTTAGATTTCGAACTCCGCTCTAGGCAGGGCTCGTTCTCTTCGTTATTGTTAAAAATGTTGTTCCCCCTTCAAGATGCCGTTTGATGCATCGAGCTCCCCGGTTAAATTTGTTTTTTGTTTTTTTTTTTTTTTTTTGGCAGAATTTCGAACTCGAACCATCGGGTTTTGCCCATTTTTCCATACATACGTCCCTCTGCGACTTTTTCGGCCATCTTTTGATTGCCCTTTGCGGGAAAACTAATTGACACATCGGGATATGAATTCAGCAACATTCTCCGAGTCTATCGGAACTCTTCTAAAAACTCCCCAATAAATCCATATCCCTCAAATGGACCGATGCAACGCCTCAGAAATCGGAAAACGGTTGGTTTCTCTACCTTCTCTTACGCCACTAAGCTCCACGTTGGTCAATTGTTTTTTTTCTTCATTTTTCTTTTCTTCAAACACATCAATGCGATCCATACACACACACACACACACACCCACACACACACACACACACACACACACACACACACACACGCGCGCGCGCGCGCGCGCACACACACACACACACACATTCTTGACACAATTGCAAGTAATAGGAGGTCATTGTACAAAAGTTTCGGTTTTCCGTATACGTCGTAACAATAATTTCGTAATGAAATAGTTTCGACTGGTTGTTGTAACGTGTGTTAATTTTGTTCTCATTCCTCGAACAAGCGATCATTCCTCGAGTATTGCCGGGAGCTGCGGCGGCGGCGGCGGCGGCGGCGATGATGATGACGGCGAAGGCGGCACGAGGATAGGGATAGGGTTGAGGTAAGAACCGAAGGCTGTCCGCCGTGCCCAATCTAAATATACGTACGATACGGCACATGTTCGGTTCTACGTTTTCTTTCCTTCTTACGCTTACGCGATATTAGGCCAGAATGGAAACCGTGCTGGAAAATGGCCAAGGTTGGGCATTTATGAAGGTTCGTATTCCCGCTTCCTGGTCGGCTTCGTCGTCACGTACGGATACGCCAATTTACCTTTTCCATACCTCAATTGTTGTATACTCGCGTTTTGACAAATTACGAGTTTTTTTGTACATTTTGTACTCGGTTATAAATGGAATAGCTCTTGGCTCGTTAAATCTCGCATAGCTACTTGTTCCTCAAGAATGTATTATCGCGATAGACTTGTGTGTATGATGTGCCGCTCGCGCGTGATCGATAGACGGGACCCTTTTTGTCTTCGATTTTTGTCCTTGCGGAGCGAGTCGCAATGCCCTTCGAAGCAGTCCATCGAATAATATATCATTTGTCATTTTGATGCTCGCAACGGCGCAGGAGATCGCTCTTTTTCTTTTCCGACTCCCACGGCGTTACGAAAAAAAAGAGAGCAAGGGAGTGGGTGTGTGTCCGTGTGACATAGGGAAAATGCGGCGTGCTCTGCCAAATCTCAAATTTACCGGGAGATTATTCTCTCCGGAGTATCGATTTTTCGTCGCAAACCGCGTCAAGTTGTACCTACTCGAGGAAAAGGCGCGGCTACGCGTTCGCGTGTGGCCGCAAGTACACACATATCTACGAGGCATTTCACGCGAAAAGACTCTTATTCCGAAACCCACGCTCCCCCCTCTATTTTTGCCATACCAATCTTTTCACGCAACGCCTTTCACGCAACAACATATTTGCTCGAAAAAACAAATCCTCTCATCGGGTTACTTTTTCCAGCGATATTACAAAAAGCTTCTGAAATCGTATATAGCGAAAAGTTTGTAAATCATAGAAATTCGATGGAAGCAGTCAATCGCAAGGCTTGACAAATTTTTTACGAGAGATTGTCTATCCGCTTTGTATTTTCTTTTTCTTCAAATTCCACACGAAATATCGAATCCAGAACCCCGACGATGATGATTCGTATCGCCACCTAATTTATGCTCTCATCGTTGGGTTGCAACGGAATTTTTTCTTCTCCGTAATGCCCAATTTTTTTGCCACAATTTGGCTACGAAAATTACCGAAGCTGATTTTCCTCTTATCCGACATGTGTAACCTACATCTGTAAACAAAAAAAACGTTATATAAGTAATAATAGAAAAAAGAAGAAAAAAACCAAGTAGAATTTTCGTCGCATCCCGACGATGAAAACTTGAGCACTATCTTGATTTGTTGTCCGCTCTAAATGGGTTTCGGAATGAAAGTGACAGAGGTTCGGTGACTCGTGTCTCCTCTGCCCTTGAAAAATCATTCTCCGCATACGTCTGTACGCTACTACTGTATATTTTTTACGATTACGAAAGTATCTATACGCGAATAGAAACAAGAGTTACGAGGTGCAGCAGCAGCAGCAGCAGCAGCAGCAGCAGTAGCAGCAACAGAACAATATACATTACAGTACATTATACAGAGGCAACTATAATCTCGCGTAGATGCGCACAACTCGCGACTCGAAGCACTAATAAAAAAGCTCTCGAAACTTGAAACACGAGACTTTTTCGTACTTTGGCAATTTCCCGGATGAGCATTATAGGGATGGTAACAGCGGGAACGTATCTTCCTCCTGGCTCTCTTTTTTTCCTTCAGCGTACGCGCGTGCTGGGCGCGAATACGAAAGACAGAGCGTATCTCCTTATTGAAAATAGCAGAAGAAAAGAGAGTACCCAGATAGACGGATATACCTCATATTGTCATCATATGTACATCATTACTGCGGCATAAAAAGTCTCACAGCTGTGTATCCTTTACGAGTGCTCCCGTTCAAGTCATATTTGCATCACACGATGATTCACAATAATAAAACATCAAAATGAGACAAAGTATTGTATGAAGGAAATTCGGCTCGCGAATATCTAACAATAAGTGAGTGCATATGGGGGGGGGGGGGGGGGGGGCTCGTATGGGTGTCACGGCGTGAAGAAATTGTAGTGCTCATACGGAGCTCATATTAGCGGGATGGCGTGACGTAACTATGCTGTGCTCATATGGAGCTCATATGAGTGAAAAATTTTGAAAAAAATCCAAAAATGTTGAAAAAAATGTGGTAGGATTTTTATATCCCCATATGCTTTATTTATGTTTGCTGCCTATATGATAAATGGATTAAAACCTATCGTGCGTAGTTAAATTTTGTACCTACCTACGGTTTGAACCTACGTCTTCTAATTCGAGAGCCGAGCGCGCTACCTACCTAGCCATTCTAACACTTGTGCAAACTTTCTTTGTGTCTGCCTACTTGTATCATTCTGGATTTGTATACATATCGCCGTCATATTGCGCTCATGGGATGTATTACTGAGAAATATGCATATCGCCGTCATATTGCGCGCTCATCGAATGTATCGCTGAAAACATGCATATCGCCATCATATTGTGCTCGTGGTATGTTTCATTGACAAAATAATATACATATCGCCGTCATATTGCGCTCAACAAGTACATCACTTGGAAACATGCGTATCACCGTTATAGGATGTGTATCACTGAGAAACACGCATATCGCCGTCATGTTGCGCCCATCGAATGTGTATCACTGACAAACATGCATATCGCCGTCGTATTGCTTGCATGGCATGTCTACTACCAGTGCTAACCCAGTGAATTCATCGACACAAGTCATTGGATGACTTCCATATTACGTAAAATTTGCAGATATCTATTGTCGACACTTGAGCACAGCGATACGAGTTCAACGTGCTCCAAACGTACGATGCATTTGTAAACGACATATTGAGATCAAAACGCTTTGTACATTCACTATACAAAATGTGTTGACGGCTTTGCATCATGGCATGTAGTCAATATGCTGTAAAATTTGCTTCATCAATTGTATGCACGGCGTGATGATCATGACTGTCTATCTGGGTAACGTTCGACAATTATTACCAGGCAAAAACAACGACGCGCTCAAATTTTCAACCATTCGAACAGGTTATTTTCGAACTTTTAAAAGACACGGGGGGCGACGAGTCTTGATCCGAACGAAAAATCCATATATCCCTCGAGGGAGAAGCGATTCTTTTTTAAGCGGTAAAGTCGAGTGCTGGATGTATATAAGTGCGCGGGGGGGGGGGGGGGCGGTTTCTCTTTACGAGAGAACCAACGACACGGGGGGGGGGGGGGGGGGGGCACTTGGTGCAAAAACGCGTACGTATACATTGAGCGGATAAGCGTGGAATAAGACTTTTCGTTTGTTTGTTTGTTTGTTTGTTTAATACGTTTCTCAACAACAACAGGTACAGTAAATCAGTTTACCTGCAGTAAATACGGTGTGCTCGCATTGTCCATTTATCTCTCGCTCTCTATTATATTCGCCACACTTTTACTCACACTCTTGCTGCCATCTTTCCCCGTTGCTTTCGTCTCGCATCCACGTTCTTTATCATCGCTGTCGAATCGCATCCTTACCAATTACAACCAAATATATGTGTATCGCTGTGGGAATTTTATTCGCGATAAAACATTGTGAGTCTTTTGATTTGCACGATAGTTTAGTTTGGTTATTTTTCAAAAAATCATAGCGGGCGCGCGATTACGACCAAGCTTTTTACTCGTTGTTAATTCGAAAAGCGATATAAACCAAACAAATACGAAAATCAAGTACAAATAGAAAATGGTCCGTTCGCACAGAGCCGGGGGAGGAGGCTCTTGCGGTACTACGAAACGCGCGCGATTGGTACTGGACTGGGGAAGGGTGTCGTATCGCCGCCCGAATATTTCAGTTACCGAGAAAAACTAGTAGGAGAACGGCGGCGGCGGCGGCGGCGGCGGCAACAGCCGCCTCACTACCGAATATAAATGAAAAAAATGCGAGTATACCTCACTATCCGGATGACGTCCAAGTTTGCATCGTTGAAATGCAACGATTTGCTTCATTTCTTTATATTTATCATCGTCCAACATTTTATTGTTTTTCTCAATCGAAACTAATTAATCTCTCTCACGAGGATACGTAAAAACGGACGAGTGATTTTCATAGTCTCAATCGGCCGTAAATAAATGTAATCGCAATTGAAAATAATTAATTTCCATCGCGTTGCATCGATGCAAACTTGAATATTATTCGCTCCATCTCCCTCTCTCGCGCTCCAATCCTTGGACACACCGAAACAAACACGCGTGCGCACACAATACGCAGTCAAGTTTTCCTCCGCAATTTTCATACAAGCAACTCGTGTACACCGCGATTCGCGATCGGTGTTGTTCTTATTCGCAATAAATGACTTTTATTTTTGGTTTATCACGCGACAAGTTCTACGACTACGAGCTTCTCGCCGGAGATTCGAGCGATAGGAAGAAGGGACATTGCGAGAAGAGACGCCGATGCCGACGCTGCGGCCGCCGCCGCCGCCGCCGCCGCCGCGTATGCGCTAGTGGCGCTCGCGAACGAGATGTTTCGCGTTTTGTCAGCGCGCTCCGACGATTCGCCTCTAACGCTATCTCCAAGACTATAAAAGCAACGGGGGTGTACTCGCAAACGCGCTCGTCGCACGTCGCGAAATCGCGCTTCGCGACACGACTCCCTGTACAATTGGAATGAGATATGCACGCCCGCAAAACACTTTTCTCAGTCGTACATATACGCTGCTATTGAAAACGTATCTCTATAGATAGAGGGTGCGCGGGCTTTTTGCTCGTATTTACAGCCAATATTGTAAGAAAGAAAAAGATTTGATACTACGAGAGAATAGATTCTCTCGGGAATGCCGAAGATACTTACACACCGTGCGGCGCGGGGGGGGGAGGGAAGCTCGATCCTTGGTCCGTTCCGTGCAGATAGCATATCGAAAAGCATCTCTTATGGTCAGATGGGTATAATATGGATGAGAAAGCGAGCAGCAAGTCGAAGGCGGCGACTGACTGCCTCGTCAAATGAATTATCGGCTTGACTCCACCCAAAGTAAGAGATGAAAAAGATATACACGTTCGGAAGTTGGGTCAATTATTCTCTCGATATGTTTTTTTTGTATTTTTTTTCTACCGTTAATCGCGAGCCTCTTTCGCAGCATCCCGAAGCAACGAGCGCTACATTTTTCCCCTACCGCAAGGGCAATCGCGGAGAAATCAATCCCGGACATTCGGTCGAAGGGGAAAAAGAACAAACTTTTCTCATCCAATTTTTTCCCTTTTTCTTTTTTCGCTACACGGACGAAACGGACGAAACGGACGAAACGGACGAAACGGACACGCAGAACCGCGTACTAAACTAAATCCGATACTCGTCGAGGAAACACGGGAACGCGACAAATTATCCAACAAACGCGCGCATCCAAGTCGAGCTTTCAAAGAAAATCAACCGAGAGTCTAAACACGTTTATCGTTACAAACAACTCGTACACCCGTTATTGATAACCCCGTTATTGGAAGAACAAGATGCCACGCGCTCACCGGCGTCATCGGCACCGCGCTGCTGCTGCTGCTGCTGCTGCTGCTTTTGCTGATGCTGATGCTGATGCTGATGCTGCTGCTGCTGCCGCTGCCGCCGCCGCTGTCGCCACCTATCCTTATATTTATTCTTATTATCATCGAGATTCCTTTTTTCTTCTCATATCGTTAATTTCCCCTTGTATCTTTTAGCTTATTTGATAATGATTTTTTTCTTTTCTTCTTTTTTACAAAATCACTCTACGAATCGCGTGGGTCCCATGTCCAAAGTGCTTCAAAAATTGTTTACAATCGTTTTTTTTTCTTCTAGTTCACTCCTATTTGCTTCTCATTCGCAGCATCTTATCTTGAATTTTCTCCTGGTCTCGCACCGATATTCGCTCGCCTCTCTCTCTCTCTCTCTCTCTCTCTCTCTCTCTCTCTCTCTCTCTCTCTCTCTCTTCGTTCCACACGTACACACGCAATCGCAACGAGTGACACACACTTGCCACGCGCTTCTTTTTCACTTCTCCTCGCCGATGTACGGCCCAGAGATGGGTATTTTATGAAAATAAAAAATTAACTTGACATCCGACAAAAACCCGTAGTCAGCACCGTTAATCAGCAAACGCGCTTCAACGAGTGGTAAATTTAACGATCGGTATATCCGTCTTGATTATCTTACATCTCGTCGCAAGGCTTGAACGTTACGACCCCGCGCTCGCCTTCTCTTTTCCATCACAGCTGATAGACCTCATATACATAGTTCTACGGAAAGATCGTTACAATTATCGATGCGTGGCAGCGGGCTCAAATTCGCACTATTTCTGTTTGGCATTATCTACGATCGAGAGTTGCCGCCGCCGCCGCCGCCGCCGCCGCCGACGCCGCGAGAGGGAAGGTGACAGGGGGTTTGTTTTTTCAACCAGCGACGCGCACCTAAACACTAACGAATAACAATCTATGACTAGAAAAAAGATGGAATCTTTGTCTTTGGTTCGCATGGCACGCAAATATTTTGTTCGACTCTACTTGACATATTCTTGTATACTTGGGTCGTTTGGTCTGTCTATATATAGATATAAATATATTCTTACACAATCGAGAAGGGTACGAT
>OX101794.1:7799534-7859534 GCA_944452715.1 Ophion slaviceki | reverse complement strand
ATACGAAACAACCAAGTCGTTTACTTCAAAATCGATGGTAAGAGAGTCGAAGCGTTCTTTACGGTATGGAACACAGTCGAAGAATTTTATGATGGTGCGAAAAGTGGTTGAAGTGAAAGAAAACATTGTACCGCCCGCTTCGAGATTGTTACATAGTTCTTTTCAGTATACTAATCTTTTGTATGAGAGTGGTGAACGAAAACATAAAAATCTTCCGAGTGTGGAACATTTAGCGCGCGAACTTTCGACTTGTTGATTCTGACGTGTGGAATCGAAGACGATTATTGTAAAATATCGTAGACGCACACATCTCCATGTCTCTTCTTCTGCCCCATTGTTCCTTCGCAATTTGATATTTCAGTATCGATTTTTCACTTTTCCCCCGCGTAGTTTTAGAATCGAATATTTTTTAATGATCGGCACCGAACCGTAATATACACGAATAATTGTTTATTAAGCTCAGTATTTCTAGCCGGTTTTATTCACTTGAATATTACGATCAGCTGAGCCGCCTGTCAAGAATGTTATATTTCCATATATTTCTTCTGCATAACATGTCATTTCGCGAAAGTATGAGAAATGCCAGAGGGAGAGGGAGAGAGGATAGCGAACAGGAGGATGGAGGGCGTCGGAACGTTTGTCAGATCATGTTAAGTTAGAACGACGTGAAAGTCACGTGACACACGGTCATAGGGGCTCCCAATGGTAATAAGGCGATGATTCCTCTTCTTTTTAATCAATACGGCGGATGCTTATGGGACAATCTAATTATGGTATTTACACGCGAGAACCTTTCAGTTTACATGTCCATTCTATCTTATAACCTAACCTATCTTTCCGCGTGGTGACATTTAGCCAGAGTTGCGTTTAACAAACTTGTACTGTTTAGGCGAATTCCCATTAATCGAAATTTGAAGTATATTATTAATGAATTATTAATAGTATTTCGATTGCTCTGTTGTATTTCCGTCTGTTGAAAACTGTAGTGGCTATCGGGAATTGTAAACTATGCCGTGAGGCGATAGTTGGAAGATTCTGTAGAGAAACAGTTCAGTAGATATACGTCCATCAATGATGTGGAAATAAAAAAAAATATATTTTTTGACACTTGAAGAATGATAAATCAAATTACCGCTGTCTATTTAGACAAAAAGTAGTTATACGTTAGAACGAACAGCAGGGAACGCACGCCCAATGTGCGGCTTTTGCTATTTTGATGTTGATGCTTTCTACCGAGGAGGAGGCAATTTTACAGAGATTTCAACGATAATGCAACTGAAACACAGTAAAAATATAATTTATTGTATCGGCGATGGTTTCTGTTTTCCTTTGTTTTCATGAAAAAGCAATCTTATAGTGCATCAGGAAGAGTGGCCATGGGCAATATTTTGGGAGGGTGTGGGACGAAAGTGAAGAACGGATGGAATTGTAGAAGCCGGAAAATATGTACGGCGACACTATGGAAACGGAAGTTACGTTATAGGCGCGAGTTATTTCTGTCATCCTCCAGTTGTTTTGTTTTTACGACCCAGTATCAATTTCGCTTACAATATACTTTGCGAATCTGTTTTTTCAGTCCACAGGCTGAAAGAGCCTGTACACTTCAATGATCCATTTTTCATCGAGCGTCATTGAAATTGATAACTTTTTTTTCGTTACAGCTCCAAAACTTAAGGGGAGGCCGAGAAGAAAGCGAAAAAAACGCAGCGCTTCACCCGGCGAATCGAGCAACGAGAGCGAAGCCTCTGTTGCCTCGACTTCGAGGGGAGCTATCTCAAATCTGAGCCTCGCTCCTGCACCGAGACCACCGTCGGGTGTTCGACGCAGCGAGAGGAACACGTGCGGAGAGGAAAAACGATTTCTCACCGATGTTCACAGTTTCATGAGATCACGGGGCACACCTGTTGGAAAAATGCCGTTGCTGGGTTACAGGCAAAGTTAGTATCGTCTTACATGCGAATACTCGATCGCACTGCCAATAATCAATAATGTATATTGCATGTCTAGAATGTCGAACGCACGACTCGTAATGACAGAATTTCACAAGCGTACCTTTTACTTTTCGTGTTTCAGTCGATCTCTTTCTATTTTATGCAAAAGTGCAGAAGCTCGGCGGTTACGATTCCGTGAGCGGTGGCCGTCTGTGGAAATCCATTTACGACGACATAGGTGGAAACGTTGGCTCTACAAGTGCAGCTACGATAACGCGGCGACACTACGAGAGGTAATAAATCACGTTTTCGGTGAACGTTTCACTATGAAATTACAATCCTAGGGTTTCAAGGGGATATGAGTGTTACGGTAACGCTCATTACACCCTGGCGATAAAATAGCATGCAGTTATTTTGTTTCTTCTAATGCTGCCTGCGAAATTTCGAATCGATCCATTAACGCGTGAAATAGCACTTTTGAGCCGCTACTTAGTTTTGCATAGTTTCGCATGCGTCCTTATGGGACGTTATTTCAATCGCGGGTACGATAAGAAATAGCATATTGAAAAAATTATACGGGATGTTTTAGATTTTTCGTGTGGGTAATTCGTGTATGAAAGAAAGCGTTGAAAAATTACTCAAGCCTTCACTATTAAAATTGTTCAATTTCGGCTACTATTGCCTGGGACTGTGTATCTGCTACCCATGCTGTAATGTGCGAAAGAGGTACATGCGATTGCGATTAATTGAAAAGGAAATGACTTGAGAAATTTGTATATTCTTCGTATCAGGTTGTTACTGCCGTACGAGAGGCATCAGCGAGGTGAAGAAACTAAGGTGAGACTCGCCCACGGTAGGCGACTGAAGTGTAGAAGTTTGTCCGGAGATTCGATCGAGGCGAAGCCGGAAATCGGAAGGATATCCACGTCCGAGACTTCACTGCCACCGGAAGCGCCTACGGTCGCTTCGCCGGTACCACCTCTCCTGTCAATTTTATCCTCAACGGTACAGTTCATTTCTATTCTCAATCAATCATTTTCACACTGAAGACTCATTTTAATCGTTCAGTGCAGAAAAAGAGTGCACGGTCGAGAAAAAAATCGAATCTAAAACGATCGTCGTATTTTGGCATTTTTGTGGCACAAAGACGTCAACACCGTAAAATACGGTAAACTTGGGCTTATGAATATTTAAAAAGAAACAGGCAAAAAAAGATTACTCTTTATTTTTCTTTTGTGGCCAACCTTATGGCGCTATCAGTTTTTCGAGACGCGAAATAGACCAGCTCAAGATATTCGCTATACTCGCTTGTTCCTACTATACAGATTCATTTTCAATTATTTCAGCCTTTCCTACCCGGCGATAAGCCAAAGACTGAGGGCGGCAAGACATCGTCCCTGCGTAGCGTTAGAGTGAAGCCAGAGCGATTGAAATCGTTGAACACGATAATAGCGAATAGTACACCGGTAGTAAATCAAAATAGTAGTCAACTGCCAAGCCCGAGTCCGCCACCTTCGTCGAACGCATCGTCGAGCAGCACGTCATCGTCGAACACACCTAGCAGCACACCGTCGACGACACCGACGAGCGCCGCCAGCGTTGGGCCCGTTGCGGTTGGTCAGAGCGTACTCGAACGTCAGCTGAACAGTCCGTTAGTTTCCCAACAAGTGCCACCCCCCTCGACGTCGCCACCGCCGCCGCCGCCGCCACCGCCGCCGAGTTTGCCCGTTATCGCGGTGACAACGCATTCTGCGGCGATCGTCACGCTCACACCTCCACCGGAAAAGGACACGAAGGAGATGAAGCTCGATCCGAAACCGACGAGTCTTCTCGCCCAGGGCAAGGAGAACATACCGATTTTCGGCGAGAAGCCGATTTTCGCGGAAAAATCTTTGCCCCCGCCGAAATCGCCGGAAGTAATCGATCTTGAGATGGAGAACGACACGAGTCGCGACAAGATCGTCATACCGAGTTTCAAGAAGAGAAAGTTGGAGATACTCCGGGAAGGCGGACTCGAAGTTACGGCGGTCGATTTGGACGCAAGGCCGAGCGTCATCCAGGCGACTATCGTGCCCGTTACAACGGTGTCGGGCCACGTGACGAAGAACGACGAGACGAACGGCCAGTCGTTTTCCGCCGCCCCGACCACGCCAAACTCTGTACCTAAATTGATATCCGTCACGGTCACGCCGGATATCGGTCATATGTTGCCCTCGCATCACGAACAATCGATCGTCAACGGAAATTCTCACGTTCATCCCCAAACGAGGCCCACGGCCGTAAAATCCTCGTCGCATCGTTCCAATCTCCAACCGCCGACTCACCAAGTGAACAAAATCAGCAACAGCAGCGCCACCACCACCACCACCACCACCACCACCAACAGCACCAACGGCACCAACAACAACACCAACAACAACACCAACAACAATAGTACAGTCGCAAACAACAACGGTAGCAGTCGAGTGATCAACGTTGGAAGTCCGAGTAACGCGAGTCTGTTGCAGCTCTATGCGAGTGCGACGAACGCCGCGCAGCCTAACGAATCGTCCTCTCCACCGGTGAATCATCGTTTCGTACCACCCTCACCGACGAACGATAGGCAAGCGCCGGCGCCTCCCAAAGTAACGCAATCGCGCTCGATATTCGCTCACAACGAGAAAGTGGTTTACGGCAATCCCAAAGACATACTGATACCGCACAACTATCATCGTCCGATAGTGTCGCAGCATCAGCAATCGCCGCACACCGCGAGCAACACGAACACGACGACGAACACGAGTGCGATCCTCGATCTCACCCAGAAACAGGTGGATCGTTCCTTCGCACGGCCGAATCTCGAGATCGTCCGGGTG
The DNA here is from genome assembly GCA_944452715.1 of Ophion slaviceki. Lineage (NCBI taxonomy): Eukaryota > Metazoa > Arthropoda > Insecta > Hymenoptera > Ichneumonidae > Ophion > Ophion slaviceki. The sequence goes on along the minus strand of OX101794.1, from coordinate 7,854,748 downwards.
CCCGTCGTGCCACGTACGAATCCGCTGAATCTCGATATGAAGAATAGCATCGCAAAGGAGAAGCTGCAAGAGGCAGGCTCGCGAAAAGCAGCCGCCTTTCCCGGCTACGCCGGTATGCTCGACAGTCGAACAATGGCCTCGAACAATCTCGAGATAACCCTCGTCAGTCCGAAGCACCGTGGTCATCCATCGACACCGCCCCAGGTTCATCAACGACCTACGAGTCCTTCGATCGCAAGGCTCCAGAACAATAGCACCAACAACGTTAGCAACGCGTCGTGCAACAATCCGAGTAATACCGTTACTAGCCAACAGAGGCGTCATCAGAACGGCAAATATCCTTCCAGGCTGGAGTCAGCTCCGCAGTACGCCTCGAGAAAGCCTAGTCATCAGCCGATTATCCCCAATATACCGAATCTTCACAATCTCAATAATACGGCTTACACATCCTTGAAGACGAGCGCGATACACCGACAACAGCAGGCGCAACAACAGCAACAACAACAACAACAACAACAACCACCGCAGCAACAACCACAAGCGCAACAACGTCAGCAAAAGCAAGATCAAGAACAACTAGATAAACAGCAAATGCTCGCCGACAACAGGAAAACTACCGGCGAGTCGGTGAGCCACGATCAGCTAAATAACCATCAGCACCGCATAAGCGAGAGTGACAAAACATCGATTGCCGGGCAGCAGCAGCAGCAGCAGCAGCAGCAGCAGCAGTTGCACAAGGCAAACCCTGCGTCTCCGCGACAGCATACGGACTCGTCGAGAAGGCACAGCGCTCCGAATCCAGGCTTGCCGACCGGTTACGTCGGCACGCCACCACAAAACTCGCCAGGCTTCCTCGCACAACTGCCAAACACGGCGACCAAGTTCCTACCGATGCTCGATCCTTTGTACTATTCGGCTTTTTACAATGGCCTCTTCCCGTCACCGGTACCACCGACGTCGCAGCCCTACATACCGCCCGAATTCAGCGCTTATTACAAGGAATTGCTCGCATCTTCGCAACCGAGACTGGCAATGGCGGGGCAGCATCAACCAGCCGTTCCAACCTCCAAGTAAACGCGAGGCGTTCGTTAAAAATAATTAAACAAAAAAAAGGGCAATCGGGACGGGAGACGCGATTGTAAGAGAATGTTCGAGACTAACTGTGCGCAAGCAGAAAGACGACGAGTGTGTGTGTGTTCTCGTCGGAAGATGAGAAAAAATTTGTTTTTTTTTTTTTTTTTTAACAATACACGGAAGGACATCGGCTAGTCGAAAGGAAACGGTACGGCGGGACAGGTCGTTCGATTGTCTCGTCGTTATAGATAGGATAAGTATCAGAGTTGAAATATGTATGTAACAAATCCACACACACACACAAACACCCACGCACGTACACAAAGAGACAAGCGTATACAGGTATCTTAGGGTATATCTTCACCGCGCGTTAATTGAGCGGGGAAGCGATGTATCAACGTCGGCCAGGTGTGGCGCATGTGATCGCGGCGAAATTTCGCTTCTGGAAGTCCTCCGTGTGCTTTATTTTTTTTTCTTCAAGCTTTTATGAAATGTCGAAACAAACAAGTACGAAAGTCGGAGAAAACTGAATGATATGTATGTTTATGTTTGCGCGCGCGCACGTGTGGGTATGGAATCGGCGACCGACGATATGACACGAAACTCGTAGTTCCTCTCATGTTTCATACATGTGTGTGTATGAAACACACACACACAAACACGCGCGCGCGCACACATTTTTCTTTCGTCCTTGCCTTTACGCGAGCCTGTGATTGGCGAACGAGGTGATTTTCTTGTTTTTTTTTTCCACATCACGAATTACCCTCGTTCTGCATTTTTTATTCTCGCCCTTCCCCTCAAAATCCCTCTACCACGGCAATGGCCGATAGCTAATTTGCATCGACTGCCTGGTATAAATATTTTTACTTTTATTGTTTTCGTGGTCTCGCTGAATTAACGGAGCGGAGAATAAAATGTAGGCGGGATGTTGGAGCTACGTTAAGATGAGCGCTTCCTTCTCCGGAGTTGGTAATCGTAACGTAATAAGGTAGCCAATTTTTAATGATACGAGTAAACCGTTTAAGTGAGCGACGCCGAGGGCGAGACAGAGAAAGCGCGGAGAGAAAAGAAGAAGAGAAACACTGATATATAATCCGCTATGCGTGCACCGCAAGATGCTATCGGGCTCGTGTAGAAGCCGAAATGCGACTGTACATAATGTATATATCTCACACTAAGCGATATTTACATAGTTAAGTTTAGCATTATATTTGAATATTAGGCAATAAGAGTTAAGTTTAGCCTGTATGCTGTACAGTCTGCACGGATTTGTCGTGGCACGTGGCGGTCGTGAGCGTGATACTTCTTCTCCAGAGAAAATTATTTTTAAAAATAGCAAAAGAAAACCGTCCACTATACGAGAGTCAGAAAAAAATTAATCGTTGGCACGATCCTTGTTCGAGACGTTCGATAACCATCGCGGCACGCTTTCGTACGCGTACGCTTGATACGTGACGGGTCTCGATTTTTTTGTCTCACTTTATTTTCGTTTAGTTTTTTTTTCTCAATCGTCAGGACATTGGCCGAACAAAGATAATGTTTGAGAGTACCTTGTGTGACGTTTCGCGCGATAATTCTCTTCGAAGTACAAGTGCTGTATACCGTGTGTCTTGTGAATATGTAACGAAAAAAACATTCAACGGTTTTGCTGACCATCGCCGCCTGCCACGATTCTCTGTACACTCGATCGTACGTTCGCGTTAAGAGCCGTAGACATATTCACCAAGGACATATGTTCGTTCTAGGATAATCTAATCAAAACGAAAAAAGAAAAATAAAGAAAACAAAGCAACACGAGATAACAGCGAAACAAAAAAAATTCTCGTATGAAACTCGCGGGGTTTGAAAACGAAAAAAAAAGGGAACAAGAGAAAAGGCTGATATCTCGTTACGTTCACTTTCTGGAGGCTGTTAGCCGGGATCTTGCTTTTTTTTTCTCCTCGTTAATGATTCTCGAGCGGTCAGTGTGCAATTTTTCCATGGTCACATCCAACGTACATTTGTTCCGGTGAGCAATTTTATATTTGGAAATCGGACATCGCGCGGTACGCGCAACAGTTTGCTTTGGTCCACGACTTTAGATTTATAAGTTGTAAAATCGCCAATACAAAGCCGAACCTTCCGCATGTATGAGACTAAGGCACCGTTCGAATGAAAAAAAAAACGCCCATCCAAAATATCTTTCGAGTGGGGAGAGCGGTGAATAGTTTTTTTTTGCATGGAACATCCCTGATACACGAGGATAGTTACAGATGAGACTCGACTCGGTTATTATCGACGATAATTCGATTGTTCTGCCAATATAACCACATACCTTTATTCGAACGATGTTGAGGCGGAAACATTTCACTTCGGAGCTGTATGTATATTCACCCTGCAAGCTCGTCATAATTTCAATTTCATCACTCGACAATGCAAAACACATCTTTGGCGGACAAAAAATTAAAGAGAAAAAAAGGCTGCCAAAAAGTACATCCTTTTGGAAATGAAACGTCATCGACGGCGCTGTTCGTAACTTTTTTAAGGATGATGTCATAAGAGCAATATGAAAATGTGAGCGAATTGTTTTTCCAAACGTGAGAGCTGTTACATATTCCGCTCGTGAAAAGTATTCTGTGTACAAGCTCGTTTATGTCCATCATTTTATTCGTAATTTAAAGTAATAAACGGTACAATCAGTATTGGTGAAGATGTCCATTTATGTATGTTCATATACTTTGTCAAGTTTATAAAACCGATATACATGAATGATATAGTTGCAAGTCTCACTCGTACAGAGACTTTACTTCAGAACTAGTGGGTTGCCCGAAGAGCTTGAAGAAAAGAAAAAAATTTCAAAGTTGGCCCGAATTTACAGCAATGGCTACTACAATGCGGATTATTATACACATTATTACGGTACACCAAGTTTTATCGGGAAAAGCCGATTCTGCATGTCTTTTTAAAATATTCATTGCAACATAAAATATTCAATACAAGTCGTTATATAATTCGAAGAAAAATATTGACATTGAAAATCCTTGCCACCCGTACATTCGTAACTGAGATCAAAAGTTCCATCTAATCGCTAATATATCTTCGTGGCTCTTTTTACAGTCGTAGAACATCATAATTAAAACAGTTACATTTGAATGTGGCGTTCCATTGATTTAGTGAATGCGTAAAACTGTTGTTTCAAATCGGTCACGTTTTTTCGACGCCTCGCGCAAAAGCCTCCACAAAGATGTGTTTCGAAACCGGAACAGTGACCAAAACAAACCATACAGAACCGGGGGAATCTGACGTTTCTTTTTTTGTTTTTGTTTGTGTCTGTTTTTTTTTCTTCTTTTTTCCGTTTGGATTCTCACTAACCGGAAATGTTTGCTCGCTAAAGTTATACGTGCCATAAAAGTGATCACGCTCTGGGTGAACGCGCGCGTCATCGGAGACCAACGAAACGATACAGTGTACTATAGAACGACGTGCAAAAAAAGTCCTGTGAGAAAGAGATAGATTAAAAAAACAACATTAAAGGGAAAAAACCGTTTCTTTATGTTCTGTTACACAGCTGAGTTACTTTTATTTGAATGAGACATTTTTAACGCTGCATGAATGTACAAATAAGTGACTTAATTATAAATGTGCGTATGAGAGAAGCAATTACCGGAAAAGCGGACAAGACTTTCTCGTATTTTTTAAATTTACATTTCTTTTTTTCTTTACAAACTCAACATTTTGCTCCAAGTTTTTTTTTGTACACCGAAAAGTGATTTTTAGCCGTAATCCTCGATTATTCCTACTTCGATAAAAATACCAATTACGACCTCGAATATTCTCGATTATATGGGCATTTCAGTTCCTAAGTTGGAAATAAAATATTTACCACGCAGAGGTTCTACATAATTGTTTGATAGAAAAACGAATAATTATGTGTGTAATTGCTTCGCATTTTTAGTTTATTTTCCATCTATATTAATACTTGAATTTGTATATAGATTTCTACAGTCGCATGATTTGATTTGACCCCGAAACTTAAAGATGGGATTTTAACAAAAATACGAAGAGACTCGTAAATAATGAATTCTTGGGGATACTAGACATTTCCTCATTATCACAATTTGGCGGTCGTTGTGTGTCGATTAATCTTTCGGCTATATTAAAAAAAATATAGCCTTAATTTTTATTTTTGCGATGCTTCGCAGGTTTTGCATCGTAAGCGAATTATATTTTTTTTATCTCAATTTTTATTAAATGTTTTGAGTTAAAAGATTAATCGTATTTTTGACATTGTATTTTTTAAGTCAGTTGTAAGACTTTTCGTTGGACGTTATGTCAATTGTAAGCTTTTTGTTATCTTTAAACTGTTCAGGTGATTTCCAAAAGAAGTATTCATGTCACAAGAGAAAAGATAACTTTTTCGATCGAGACTGCAAGTAGGAGAACGTGATGAATACAATCGTACTATTTTTTCGCAAAAATATAAATTCGCATAGCTTATTACGATTTTATGTATTCTTCGTGGCTTATCTAATCAAAAGAACGCAATAGGTGAGCAAATACACGGAAAGATCTTTCCATCAATGGCCTAAGATCGGCAATACTCGAAAAAAATGGCTTCATCGTTGACGATCCGATCAGGTAAGATTTAGTCCCATTTTTTCTTATCAGTCGACCGTCCAGTTTAATCGTTGGTTTTATAGATGACCTTGATTGTTCTGTGACTCTCAGTTTCTAAACCTGAATAGTTATACAACAGGGATAGTAGGAATTTTAAAGTCAATTTCGGTGTGGTACAGTTGATGAGTACACTGACAAATGGAATCTCGAGGTGGCATATCTTTGATGTAAGTCAACTTAAGTTGATTTCTTGGTGATTCATATAATTTCAAATCGATGCATCGGAAAAAGTACGGGAAAAAGATTAGTTGATGGTAAATTCGTTGAAAATGACGGATTTAAGAATTACAGGATCGAGTAGTAATATGCAGAAGCGAATTTCCACGATAAACGCTTGCTCAATGCCCTTCAATGTTACTGTACAGTCGTTCCCCGGCGGGGGTACGGCTCGACTGGTTGAACAGGTTATCACTTTACGACGGTCGTAAAACGATTTTAAATTTCGCGGCACATGCACCCAGTGCATTCCACACGTATCGCCACCGCCAAACTTTTTTGCTACACTTCTTGCATTGTTCGTAAACTATTGCTGTTATAACTTTGTGTATAGATGCGCCGGATGCTTTTTCTCCTTATAAAATCTCAGTTGCACCAAGTTAGCTTTTTTACATTTATTTGTGTGGTTATTGATTTTTCGAGAGTACCAAAAAATGTTTACGTGCATAAAACTATTAAAAGTAAATTATTGTTTTGCTTGAGCCACAATATGAATTAAATGTTAAAATTGACGTTTTTTTAATTGCCCGTTGATCGTAGAAATGTAATTTCAACTCGAATTGCTGAAAGGAGGGTTGATAGTTCGATAAACATTTTGTAATTTTATGCAAAATAATGACAACTGGATGTTATTTTACCAATCGAGACGAAGTTTATTTCCATTCAATTGGTAAAATAATTACGGAATCCTGACCGGTGACGGGCAAAAACGTTTCTACATAGCATACACAAAAGTGCTGGGAAAACGTTTGGTCAGCGATCTCGTGAAAGCCATGGTCGCCGTGGTGTAGCTTCGTCGTGAGGGCCACGTTTACTCCGGCGGTAACTTACCGACTGATGCCATTTACCTGCCGCGGGAGACGTGACAACGTTCTTACGAGTACCTTCCATGCATCGCGAATAATCTTCGACACATTTCTTAATTCTATTTTTCCCTATTTGAATTAATAAGAGTTTTGTCGAGATACATTGAGTGCGAGTTATTAGTAGAAAATTCATTTTTGTTCATCGTACACGGCATTTGAAGGTTTTATCCTCCACCGCCAAATTGTTCCCCCAAGATAACTACAAACGTTTTTTTTTTACTCGAATCTGAAAGGGTCAACCGTTGCGTTTCTCCAACGGCTCTGTAGGGAATATTTGGGCAATTGTGGACTTATCATTTTGGCTCTATGGCGGTGAAAAATAGAATTAGAGTTTGTTCCACAGTTTTCAGCTCGATTCGAAAAAAAAATTGAACAGATATAAAAAAAGCAGATTAAAAACAGGTGAGCAAAGTTTGCAAATAGGTTCGATTGAAAAAAAAATAATTAACACATCAGAGCTTGAAAAAAAAATTGTGGGTGTTTTATTGGCACGACGATTTCCGATCGAGAAACCGCGGCCCGTAGTGTATTTTCCCGCGCGTTGAACGAGAGCGCTCCGCTCTGTCCATCGTCGCGTAATAGAATGACGAGAATGACGTTACGGGCAGCCGCTGTATAGCACCGGACCCCACCCTTCGACTCTGTGTCACTCTCGCTCCCTCCCTCCACCTTTCTCTCTGCCTTGCGGCTCGGCTCGTTCTATATCTCTTTTGCCAGGGAGGGGGTGAGAAAAGAGTCGGGGTTGAACCATATTGATTTTAGGGTGACACTGTCAACCGGTGGCCACCCCCGAGCGCCGACCAACAAGAGTAAAAGAGACGAGCGAATACTTTGAAACGCACCTCGGAGAGAGACCGAGGGAGAGAGACAGAGACGGACAAAGGGAGAATGCAATTTTTAAATTAATAAAAAATGATGTTACTTGGTTAGAAAAAGCTCGGGGGCTGGTGCGACCCCCAGAGTGGGCGAGGAAGGGCGTTCTCGCCGCACTTCGCAACGCTCTTTCTCCGTCTGCATTGTACCTATTGAAAATATTAATCTCGTACAAGGAAAGAACGCGTCAACGTAATTTTTTTCCATGAGGCGAAACTTGTTTTTTTTTTAATTACATTTAAAAATAATTAACAAAACATCGATAGATTGGCAAAGACTTGCACATAAAACATATATATTGGGATGTTGAATAAATTCTCGCTATGTCTTCATCAAATATAATGCTTTCTGTAAAAAAAAATATTCCTAATGCTTTTAAACGTTTCGAAACTGTCGTGTGATCAACTCCTAATGATTCTGTAAGTTCAGCTAGCGTCTGGCATGAGTCTTCATGAAGTAATGCTTCCAATTCAACACATCAAAATCATTATTTTTTAAGCGTCTACGGTCTGCTTCCGACAGAGCATGGTCGCCGTAAGCCTTAACAAGAATTCTTTGTTCTTCAGCTGCAGATTTTTTCGTAATAAAGTAGTGCAGTAAAATTCCCCGCCAAACTTCTTTTTTGGCCCGAATTTTGACGTGCTTAACACTATGAAAAAAAAACGTTGTTTACACTTTGGCGAAATGACGTACACTGAATTTCAACTTGCTTATAGTACTTCTTTATAGATGCGTTGCCATCGTGAAATACACAAACGCAGTTATGGTGACGCCATCTGTTGGAAAACAGCGAGATCTTAGTCAACGTCCTAATAAAATGATTAGAAGTTGCGTTTCAAGAGGATGTGTACAGAAATAATATGATATACAGTACAAAATATTGCACTGCCGCAGAGTTCCAGAATTTCTGAACTTTTTCGTCCTTTCGATACACCTTTACATATTATTCGTGCGCCTGTGTGTGCATGCAGTTAATTTTCAATTCGTGTATAGGGTAAAATCGGCAAAAAAAATAGGTGTAGGCAGAAGCGAGTTAAAACGGTACAAACGACGTGGTTACGGTGACGCTGCGGTCGTAGGGTGCTTTCCCGTGAAACAGGGCCGTAAGCATACGTAAATGGCATTTTCGCGAAAATACCTCACGTGTCTATCAGCCCTTTTTCCGCAACTCCCAACTTAAAATCAGTAGGACTCGTCAATATTTAAAAAAAAATCTTACGCGGATATGCGTTTGTGTTTAAATTCGTTCTTTAGTACATCACAGTGGAGTGCTCCATTTTGGTTACCGTGGATGGTGCAGCAATGACTTTGAAGCTCACATTTACGATTTTCGTTCAGTATGAAAAAAGTCGTATTCATATGTTGATCAGTTCAACGGTTCGATTTATCGCATTTTTGTAGGACTGTTAAACATGATATTGAAGTTTGCACCGTTGGAGCGCAAAGAAAATAATTTATTTCTAATGACCACTTTTTGGCAGATCAAAGCTACAAACCTTTTTTTCAACATCCTTATTGGAGACCTACAACCTAAATTTATCAGGAACGATTTCGGATAGCAACCAATAAAAATGCAGAAAAATAAATCAAAAAGAATTTTCTTTGAATGCCAATGAAATTTATTCTTTTAAATTGCAAATTTTTTTTGCCCATTTAGCCGCTGCAAATCATTCAAGCGTTCTCGTGTTATTTTTATGGAGATTTAATAACTCAATTTGCATATAAGACTGTACAATGATAAAAAAAAGAAATGAAAGAGGAATTTTAAACAATTGTTGCATTCGAATGATGCCGACTTCAACGTCATTATTAAACTAGCGTATTTGTCGAAACACATTTAGCTAGTGCAGTGTACAGTACGACAGTACACGCAGTGTACGAGTGCAGCGTGGTAAATCATGCGTGATTGCCTGCAGGTGGGTGTCATTCAAAACTATCCCACAATACAATGGTGAAGTTTCCATCGTTCGAATGCAACGAACATTTTTTTTCCATTTTTTTTTCTTTATTTTCTTCGTCACCCGAAATCTTATCCCGTCAATTTGGGTTGCTGATTTCCGGTAAGGATCCTAAGTTCAAGCGTTTTACGTACCCCAAATTGGCCAACAAACGTTCAGGCTACCAAACTCTCCTTGCGTTCCACCGACTAAACTTCAATATCATTCCACAGTGGTGTTTGGCGTTAAAGAGAGAAATCCTTTTATAACGCAAAGAACAGCTTATGACTGAAAATAAACTCCACGACGAATAAGCTGAGTTTAACTACTTTATGGCCCCTGATCGCAGATTAATCGGTAGGTCATTTAGTCACAACATTTTGAGTCGTGAAACTTTAAACGCGTTTTCCTAAAAACCACCTTTTTCGTGACCCTCGTACAAGATAACTGAAAAACTATCTGATTGATGAATTGACTGAAATTTGGCACACTTTTAGATAACACAATCACCGTCTATGCGAATCTATAGTTTTTCGAAAACTATTATGAAAAACTGCTTTTTCATTAAAAACTACTATACTTGAAATTTTATGCAAAATAGAACATTTTTTCAAACATCCACTATTTTGCAAAATTTCACTTTTCTTCGGATTTTTTAGGTTCACATAGAGCGTGTGGATTTTAGAAATCTAAAACTCCTTAGCTTTGATCTTTCAGATCATTGCATTAGACGTTAGGTTGTACGCCGTCTCAGGCGGCAACCGTCTCTGAAGCCGTCATACAGGCGCTACTTTTAAATAATGGAAAAGCGTTTTACTAAAAATGTAGATAACATTTTAATTATCTCTACACTTACAAGCGGAAAAGTCTGTCGGTTCATCTGACGGTTTGTCTATACCCGATAAACTTCGGAACTATTGGTTCGATTTGGATGCGGTTTTCACCAGTGTATAGTGTATTTTCCGTTGCAGGTTTTAAGCTACGTATCATCACGAGAGGTTATAGGAGGGGCGAAGCAGTGAAGAAGCATGTGACACGCGCAATAAGAAAAATGACGGCGTAAACATGCGCGAGCGAGCCTGCGCCACTCCGCGCTCGACTTTCACCCCGAACGGAGCCCGCAGTGCGGCCGCTAGTGGAGAATAAATCGTTTCGACACAAAAATCTTGAAAATGCGCCCATTTTCGCCTACCTAAAGGGATCTACCCCCTTAATACCCCTTAATCTTGAATACTATAATCGTTGCAGTTCTTTCATGTACCAGGGGTACAAGTAAGTTTTAAAGGGTTGACAAGAGAGGGCGTTATTCGTGTCAAATCGCATCGGACCATAACCTAAACGATTTCATGTTAAAGCGTCATTATTAGGCTTTAGTTTTCAGTACGTCTTATTTTGTCGACGTGTAAACAACATAGTTTTTTGAAACTTCAAATATGTCGATGTTTGTGTCAACGAAACGCAATTTGCGGGAAACTCTACTTTTCTGCTCCCATTCGAAAAAAAAAGCATCTGAAGATCACGGATTGCTGTGTGAGGTTCATAGGACCATGCTCTAACAATTTCAACTTGTGAGTACTGGTTTAGACCGTTCTGAAGTGGTGAATATGACGCGGAGGATACCGAACGTGAAGGAAGGCCGAAAACATTTGCAGATGCAGAATTGGAGGCATTATTAAACGAAGTCTCGTGTTAAACGCAAAAAAAACTTGCAGAATTGTTGGGAGCGACTCAACAAGCAATTGACCATTTGTGCACAATAAATTCCCAATTTTCCCAAAAAATCCTTTAAAACGTACTTGTAGCCCCAATATATTTTTCGTGTCGTTTTGCACTTTATTCCCCCGAAGCGACGTCCCTGCTTGCAGAATCACTGATAGTGGCGCTACGTCTTTTTCCGAGCAAACATTCCGGACTGCGCAATGCCATGGACCATGAGATCCACGGATATAGAAAACCGCCTGGTATATTATCCGCCTCAATCTTTTCATCCGCAATAAGAGCGTAGTCTGAGGTGATCGGGAGCGAAGATGCGACGCGTTTCCCCTATCCGTATCTCTCAAATCGATTCTGCGTATTTCGCGCTCGTTTCACGACTTTCGACAACACATTGGCGACCTTCAACGATTCTTTGTTCGTTCGAAGAGAACTTTTGGCGTTTGATCGTATCATCAATGGGGAAAGATGCGCTCGGAGGAAGGTCGATGATCGACGCGAGGCTCGTGCCTTTTCGCGCGTGTATGCTGAAAGCGAAGCGCGTGTTGTACACAGTGCGGGAATGCAACAGGCGACACCCGCGTTGCCAAAGTTGCCCTTTTGATTAATCGGTCAGGGGAGTTACGACGACACGTGTAACGCTTACGTGGTTCACGTATATACAAGCCTATACATATTTATATGTTGAACCACGCATAGCCCGTGGACCGATACAAGACGATAGACGCGCATCGTCAACTAGACGAAATTCAACTCAACGTAGACGCAAAAGCATTTCGTATCACGCGAAAAAAATCGTATTTTTTTATTCCAGGAAGGAAAATACCGGAAAAATGCAATCCCGGCCTGTTGATGTATTTGATTTTTAAACAAGTCGGATTTAGCAGACACGTACGCACTGATCCTTTTATTCGAATCCGCGAAACTCACTAGACTCTTTTTATGGCGTTAAAGTTTGCATCGTTGAAATGGAACGAAAATGAAATTAGTTATTTTTTTTTGTCCTCCAGACAGTGAAAATAGCGCAAACGTTTCTACGTATTCTTGTGAGAAACTCACAAGACCTTAATTTGCAAAAAAATCTCTGGTTAATGATGAAAATACGAAAATAAAAAGAAATAAAAAATATCATTGCATTCCAACGATGCAAACAACAACGTCATCTTTTTTTGTGCGTATTTAGGAATACGGGTATTGCCATTTGTTTGAATCAAATGAAGCGTTTCGTTCGAGTTAAAAATCGCGATGGGCCGTTCGTTTCGAAATTCAGTAGTTTCGAAGAGAAGTTTTGCCAAAAAACGACATTTTGAAAGGAGCCAAATGAAACTTTTTTTCTCGTGTTGTAAAGGTTTGCATCGTTGGAATGCAATGATATTTTCTACTTCAAAAGCATTTTCGATAGATTCAGGTTGTAGGTCTCCAATAAGGATCTGAAGAAAGGTTACGGTAGGTTTGATTTACCGAAAAAATTGACAATGAGAAAAATATTATTTTCGTTGCGTTCCAACGATGCAAACTTTGATATCACTTTGTCTCGATGTTCATCTGCCTGACGTTCGCAAAGTTGATCGTTAGAAAAGAAACAACAATCGCGTAGATTTGTTTGGACACGACTGGAGCAAAACACGTGATGACGGCATAAAAATATTATGACACTGCGTCAAGGACGATCGAACGTTTCGCCGATGAATATTAAAATGTACGTATTTCTTTTAAACATACATGCGTCCGATAAAACTTTAACTTTGGCGTTTTAATAAGTTCCACTTTCGTTTCTATCGTTACGTGATTTTTTTAAATCCAACCTAATTTCTTAATTAGGTTGGATTTAAATTCAACTCATTTACTCGAATATTCTTTAATGAAAATTGATTTCTCACAAAAACTGATGAATTTCACTGAAGTTAATATCATCATATGACGTTTTTACTGTACTCATTGGCAATAAAATGTCATCTTGCGATTCTTGATAAGAACATTCGTTGAATTACCCAGGTTAAATATTCCTTTTTCGAAAACGCTGGAGCGGAACTCACCGAAACATTGCACTTGAACTTTTATCGACACTATACAAAAGAAATCATTGTGCTGTAATATTCATCGGCGAAACGCTCAACCTTCCTTGAGAGGTTAAATTCATCCCCAATCGTTAAGCGCTCGACGAGCAAGTGTCCATATTCTTTTTTGGAGACTGGCAAGGTGGATCGTTGCAAACTCGATCATTCGAGTTCATCGATAGTTTTCTTCAAAATCCGGCCATCCGGGTTTCGTGTCAGCTTAGGTGCGCCAAACAAATGTTAACGAATCTCGGGATTGCGATGAAGAATTTACCGCGATAGAGAGCAATTATGGCGCCGCGTACTTTTTTCACCGATTCGTTGGGTAAATAATGTTTCGGAAGACCGAAAAACAAATTCAGTTGACATTTGGGCAGACGGGATGACCCAAGCACGTGGTCTGCGAGGTCAAAGGTCACCTGCACGCGGTAGTAGCATCAGCAGACCGCGAGAAAGAGGGAGAGAGCCACACGGTGCGGGAAGGGACCAAAGGCGGAAGAAAGGGAGGGGTGGTTGTTGGTTCCTTGTCAAACAAAACTGTCCGAAAACTTTCTCACAAGGTTTCGGCATTCTCAGGATATTTGTGTCTGTATTTATATATATATATTGATATAAACGGATATACAAATGGGACCGTTGTATATCTGATTTTTGGAAAGCGAAGAAAAACAAATCGTAACGATTTTTTCTCGGTGCGTGGCACTAAAGAGGAATAACGGCTTGCTTCGTTTCGCGTACAGAGTCCTTGCAGAGATTGTACGAAGTACGAAGCACTACGGTGATCTTTTAGATACCGTGCGAAGTTTAGCGAGAAAAAAAAATTCTGACGCAAGATAATTATCGCCAGGCTTCTCGAGTGAAAGATGCAACGAAACAAAGGAGCAAGTTTGCAGGATCGTTCAGTGTCGGTGAAAAAACGTCGAATTCTTTTTCGTTAACAATATTCCCTGTGTCCCGCACGCTTCGCACTATGTGTACTTTGTGAACATATATATCGCCGTGTTCGGTTCGTCAACTGACTCGGGTGGTGTTTACTCGCACTCGGAGTCTCACGTCGCGCGCGCGCTCTCGCTCTTTCTCTCTCTCTCTCTCTCTCTCTCTCTCTCTCTTGCTCTCTCTTTCTCTTTCTCCCTCTCTCCCTTGCGCGGTTATGCTCAGTCGCTCTCGCTCGCGCACCGCAGCTCCACACTCGCGGTGTTGTGGGACACAAAACGCGAGAGAGAGAATTGGCCTTTTTTTCAGTCCTCGGGAGAGTGACGCGATGAAAGAAAAAAAAATTGAATGAAGTGCGCCAAGTATCGTAGTTATGCGGAGCAGGGAGAAGATCGTGAGGTAGCGAGTGATAAGGGGCTCTCGCGCGGCTGTGTGATGATTTTTCGTGGCCGTGAAGCCTGATGTACGTGAAAAAAATGCCGGCAATCGTATTGCCCTGTCGCGGTTAGAACATCGCGACGCGACGTTGTGTGGACACACTCGCGTGTTTATCGTGGACACAAGAAAGGAAACAACGAGTTTCGGTATATCGGCTATCGATAAGGAGCCCAACGGGGTACCACGAGGATCGTGCTACTCGTAAAAAGCGCGTCCGAACGAATTGATAGGTTAGGTCGCCGGGGACATAACCTAGAAAACCTCTATCGACAACAGTTCAACTTTTATCGTCTCTCGTCGCGAATTGCCTTCTCGGCCTCTCGACGCACATACATCGCTGTCGACGTTTTTTTTATTTCTATTTCGTTCTTTTTTTAATATCGGGAAAAGTGTCGAGTGAAGTGCGTCCGTTCTATTTTGGAGCGAACGTTCGAATGTGATGGAGTAAGTTCGGGCTGCTGGGCAACAATGAAGGCCAATGGGACTAACAATGGTGAATCTTTTGTTTATCTCGTCAGAGAATTTCTATCTTTCGTGTCCTTTCGAGTAAATGTCCATCCTCGACGTTACAATTACCTCTCTAATAATTGCTACTATGGAAACGAGACATTGCGGATAACCGAGTCATCCAACACTTCGGAGTGCCAAAGACAATAATGACATTACTTCTTTGGCGCACTAAATTTGCAGAGCGATTGAGGTCGAGAGTTCCCTGTGTCTTTGTCGCTCGCAGCTGATTTTCGCAGGCTGCGTTTGCCATTTACGAGAATAAGCGCCTAGTGATCGAGCCTGTGTCATTATACAGTCATGCTTAAAATAACGTAACTGGTAATACTGAAAAATTTCTCCAGGATGTGTCTCTGAGCTTACCCAAGTCTGAGAACAATGGTCATGTCGGTCACGACGGAGTTTATGAGCACACCTTGTTTTTCATTCAGTGTGCTGTGAATTCCCCATAGTATCGGTCGAATAAGCTGTAGATATGGTCGCCGCTCAGCTAGCGTACTATTAGTATTTGTTCAGTAAAGGAATACAGGCATGTGTAAATTGTTTTCGCTAACTCTCTAAGTACTATAAAAAATACTGACCGGTTATACGATAACCACAGCCACTGGGCCAGTTGTTTGTGGAATTTTTGCAGCAATAAAGCAATCTTTACGGATAAGGGAGTAACTGCATGCAACGGATGTATAACCTGTGCATAGATTTTTGCAAGACTGGTCGGATTTGCTGTGCGAAAGGCTTTGGAAAAGGAAGACATTGTAGATAGACAAGTGTGATATTAAAATTGTCAAAACACGTTTATTAGCGATCCATGCGAGGTTGCCGGATGCAGTGATTCTTACATTTTGAAACTTGGCACTTGATTCTTTTCTTCCAAGCGCATCTCAAGTTTTTCTAGTCATTCGGAGAGTTCGATACAAAACATTACAAAATATCGGCAGGCTGCGGATGGATGGTGTTAAAGTTTGCATCGTTGGAAAGCAACGAAAATTTGTCTCAATTGTTTAATTTCTTTATTTTCATCCCTATTGGTACTTTTTTTGCAGGTTCAGGTTACGGGTCTCTAATAAGGATCTTCAAAAATTTTTTAATGATTTTCGTAGATTAAAATAGCCAGAAAGAATTAGGTGATAAGAAAACAAATATTTTTGTTGCATCCCAATGATGCAAATTTCAATACCATGCAGATGCAGTATAGTTTTTTAATAATTGTAAGTTTATAGTCTCAACGACATCGATTCATTGTGTCAGTATTAGGTATAACGCAATACACGTTCAAAGTTTAGTTCGAATGTTCACACATAATGTTCCACAGTCTTTCAATGTTGTGTTCAGTTGATTAAAGGCAAGCAGAATGTAACGTCGTTGCAGAGTTTGGTATATCGAAGATTCACCTGATCGCAACTTTAAACATTCTGTGTTCCATTACTCGTAAGTTGTAACTGTAACTCTGCATCATCACAGTTATGCGCTGACTTTAACAAATCGCTCGCATAAATATAAAGAATGAGTGGAAGAGTGAAAGAAAATGACGTTGGACTTCGCAGAGTTGGAATGAAATGATATTTTTCATTTTCTATTCTTTTTGTATATTTATCATTATCTGAAGCCTTTTTTTCTACTTGAAGGCGTTAGTTTATACCAATAATACGTAAAAACGTTTGAGCGATTTTCACATGCTAAATTGGTAAAAGATATTTATTAATTGAAAATAATTCGTTTTCGTTGTATTCCAATGATGCAAACTTCGTCATGTTTTGTCACTGTACCACTCATTCTTTATATTTATGCGAGCTACTTGTAAAAGTCAGAGCACAAGTGAACTGCTCAAATGTACCGTTATTTTTTGTGTCTTCATTCGCCTAATATGAGAATTTAAGGTGAGGTGGAATCTCAGTTTTGATGATTGGCCCTTACACTATATGTTAAATTATTTTCACAAAGTAAAAAGTTTTATTGACAGAAATTTTCATTTAGACCTTTCGCCAGAAATTTAAAAAAATCCAAGCAATATAGTTGATTACAGTTTGTGTTACCGACCGAGCGCCCTTCACTTTATCTCGAGGCGAAGTAGATGATGTATCACATGACGTAAGAGTGCGAGAGAGATAGCTGAAAATCCGTTTCTCACGTTTCTGACGGGACGACTTGCGTTTTGGAAAAGGTTAATAGTGTAAGAATCTTCTGTTTCCCGGAAATGTCGATCTTCTTGGCGAAAATTACGGAACGAGATTTTTACCGACCGAGCGCCTTTCACCTCGCTTCAAAGTTGAATTTGAAATGATGTCGTTGCTTTCGTTTTCTCGTTGAACAAGCCTTGTTTTGATGAAAAAAATTCCGAGATTTTAATGGACGTCTGTTGAGAATATTCCAGAAACATCGAAAATTGACATTTGGAGAAAACGTTCGTACGTTCGTGTGTACCAATTTTATTGTACATGCTAAAACTTCTACAATTTTTGGTATAATTCGGTGAATTTTTGCACAGTAATAAGCATGATAGCAGGTTTTTAATGAACTTTGCGAATCGGTGAAACCTTTTGGATTTTAAGGGGCGATACCATTGTGACACTTTCAGAAAATCGAAAGTTTAAAATCGAAAATCGATAAATTATCATTTATATCATTTATATCAATATCATTTTATCATGCAAAAATCGATAGTTAAATCTTTAAACGCCTTTTTCCTCGAAATGAGATTTTTCAAATTTGCTGACATTGTAACTCAAAGAGCAATTATCCGAATGACTTGAAATTTGAACTGAGTACTCTTGAATATATTTACTCTACAATGACGTAGGATATTTGCAATTGGATGAAAATTGACGATTTGGCATTGAAAAAACGACCACTTTATAGGCAAGAAAACAGACTTTTCTTTCATAACTACGCTATTTTGTTAGATTTTTATATTTTTCGAAAATCCTACGTCATTGTACAGGAAATACCTTCCAGTTGTACGGCATTTTTTCTTTTTCGGTTTGAGCTACTCAATCGGCCGGAATCGGGTCAGCAGTGGAGGAACTTTTTTTTGCGCCTTCGAAGGCAGCGCATCAGTCGCTTGGATCGCAATATTTTTCTATGAAAAAATTATGCAATATAGGTCGAATATAGTCAACTATATACTTAATTTTCCGAAATATTTAATCGAGTACTTTTCTTCCAAAAAATTATTGAAAATCACCCAAATTTTCAGCGTTCACACTGGTATAGCCCATTAAGAGAGTTTAAAATTGAGCGGTCCGAAAAAATTGACGCACACAAAAAGTTATGGCGACATTAAAGTTTGCATCGTCGGCATGCATTAGAAGTTATTTTTCTCATTCGCTTAATTTTTTTCGCCGAGTTGCAAAATACATGCAAATGCTTTTTTAAAAAACATAAGAAAAAGAGACAAATAAAAAAATTAAATGTTGTTTTTTGTTTTTTTTTTTCATTGCAAATAAAATTATGATACAAGGTTATGATACATCGTTGGAACGCAACGGAAGTTCTTTTTCCATTGTAATTTCCTTATTTTTATAGTTAAACAAGATAATTTATTCGTAGATTTATTTAGTAAATAGCTGAAGACGTATCTGAAAAAATGATTGCGGTATTTTTGAGGGCGAAATATGCGAGAATTAAAGTAATTCAGAATAATTGATTTTCATTGGATTCCAACGATGTAAACGTCAACCTCATTTATATATGACATAGCAAAGCTTATAAATGTTTAATATCGCATTATTGGATTACGTTGCGAGGAAAATAAAATGAGAACGAAGCAACGTACAAGTTTATTCACATTTTCACGAGCCCGGAATAAACAATTGACGACTATTGATAGGAGACTTTGTCGGGGGAACTGTTGCAGGCTGTAGCCGCCTGAATACACCATTAGCAGCGACTACCACGCTGGAAGACCCGGGTACACCGGCGTCCTGGAAAGGACCGCCGCCTGGATCCGAGGCATCACCGTTCACCCCGAATTCCGTCGGTCAAGGTGGAAGCGGTGGTCCGCAATCGGGACCATACAACAGCTCGGGTGGACCGCCGAGCAATGCCGGAGGCTTTCAAGGGCCCGGCTCGTTTCCCGGTGGTGCCGGAAGTCCGGCGGGTGCACCGTCTTACCAGGGCCCGCCACCGGGCTCGGGGACGCCACAGTTCACGGCCTCGCCGGCCCCGAGCGGCTCCTCGACGCCCGGGCCCGGACCGCCACCCAATCAAGGTGGCTTTCCACCGCCCCCGAACAACTCGGGGCCCTCTTACAACGGACCGGGACCGAGCCCGTTCGGTTCGCCGTCCGGTGGTCCCCCGCAATTCGTCAGCAGACCGGGCTCCTCGGGACCACCTTTCGTGCCGCCCGGTCCTGGTAATCCTCACTTTCCGTCCCCCGGACAAGCCTTCGGCGGCCCGCAGTACGGTATGCCACCGGGCAGTCCCTTCGGACCTGCTGGACATCCCATGGGTGGACCGATGGGACCTGGACATCCAGCCTTAATGGGACCCGGAGACAGAATTGATCAAGGGTGAGTCGCTATATTGGTCCATTTTGGATTGCTCACTAGCCGTCGGCCGCACTATACACATCGACATACACGTACCGAACAAATACGCCTCATATTTGTCATCATACATGCTGTCGAAACGTACTCTCCAAGCAGCTCTCAAAGTCCTCCAAGTTTTCTCAAATTGAGCTTGACTTTGAATGGCCTCGACTTTCCGATCTCGTTTGGCAAAAATGACAAGCGAGCGGGCCTGAAATTGTGCACGATGCGTGGAAAAAATAGGCACACATCGGGGAAGAAATGAAAATCTCGAAATGTCGCCAATCGCTTTTGCTTCAGTGGCTGAAAACAACGTGAGTCGACGTGATGTTGTCATTCACATCGTTGAAACGAAATAAATATTTATTTTTTTATTTGCCCAATTTTTTTTCGCTAAATATAGACTACGATGATAAGTGGAAGATTATTTTAGAATCGTTACTAGAGATCTACAACCTAAATCTGAGAATAGATTTTGGATAATAACGAAATGAAAGAAATTACATGGTATTGAAGTTTGCATCGTTGGACTGCAACGAAAATATATTTTCGTCATATTGCTCATTTTTTTTGGCACATTTAGTCTACGAAAATTACTGAAACATTTTCGAGGATCTTTATTTAAAATCTATAACCGAAACCAACGATAAAAGATTTTAGATAATAATAAAAATAATGTAATGAAGAAAATCATGAAGCATTTTCGTTGCATCACAACGATGCAAATTTCAGTACCATAAATTTACAGGAATTAACCTTCCGTTGATACACTGGATCATCTTGACCCGGACGAATTTTAAATAAAATGGTCACTGCTAAAATTAACATTATTCTATAATTTTTTACAAGAGCTTAATTTTATATTTTCCGAATTTTAATTATGCAGACATATCAAGTAGTGTCAAAAGTGTATACCTGATTTAAAGAAAATATTAGAATCGACAGAAGGGTTGTTAGTGGCAGATCGATGAAGTACCAGCCGGATCGAATTGACCGTGTGCACAGATTCATGTACCGATGCAGTTTGCTATTTCAGCAGCCCTTGGTAAAAAGAAAAGATTTCGGCTGCGCGGTTACTCACCGCAAGAGCGTGTACGAGATTTTCTGCTTCACGTAACAAACCATTGTCGTCGCATTTCAAAGGAACACGGAGATATCATTTGCTTGTCGGCCATTATTATTAGCAGTAAAAGGGAACTCAAAATATCGAAATCATTTTGACCGTTTTGAAATTATCATTATCGTTTTGAAGTTATGCAATTGACACGTATTCAACAACTTGCTATTCTATTTTGCACAAAATGAATTATGATAAGATATTTGTTTATCATTTGATAATCTAGATAATGTGATAATATATAGATGATTAAATAATAACTAGATGATGTAATATGCATCGAGATAATATAATATACTTTTAGGTAATGGAATATCTAGATAATGTCACAATCAGCTTATTATCTATTATCAAAGCACTGCATAATTTAGAGGGTTGGGCTAATGTGACGAACCAAAAATCGTGACTATTTAGAACATTCGTTTTGAAGGAATGAGCAAGATGATTGAAAAATCGTTTGAACATTGATTTGTATGTACATTAGGGTGATTCGTTTCGGGGTAACTTTTTTTTTCTGACCCATCGTGCCCGAAAACCTTTAGTTGGCACCCAAAAACGAAGTTTCGTGGAAGGGGGGTGTTGTCAAAAAATATTTAGAGGTTGCGAATAAAAATTGAAGGTTTCCCATTTGATTAGCATTGAAAAAAATGTTTTTCTCATTATTAGTGTTACCATTCCGCGAATTTTGATATCGCGATATTTTCCAAGTGGGTTCTCATAGGAAATATGATACTTTACAATAAAGTTCATTGAGCCATGTCGGCAAATTCAACCGTTTCAGCGGTATCATTATTTCAAGTGTATATTGTATGAAAATATCTATTCAAACGGCTGTAACGGCTAAGCTATTAGATATATCGAAAAAAATTCAAATGAGAACTTTGTAGAGAAAGTAATTTGCTACAAAAAAGTCTTATAAGCCGAGCCCGAAAATTCAACTCTTTCTCAGCTATAGGTGGATGAAGTAAAATGAATAGATTTTTTTTTGTTTAAAAAAACTCCACGAAACTTCGTTTTTGGGTGCCAACTAAAGGTTTTCGAGCACGATGGGTTAAAAACAAAAAAGTTGCCCTGAAACGAATCACCCTAATGTACATTAACAAAGTTGTGTACCGAATTCGATTAGAATAATATTAATAATTAACGAAGCAATAAACAATCTCGTGAACGACCTTTGATTGTGAGGTCCTCATAGGTGTACTTGATTTTAACCACCCGATTGATCTAAAGCACAAACGAGTTTCTTCCTAAAATAGATAACACCGATCGAGCGATTTTCCGTTATCGTGTTTTATTCATTAAAAACTGTGATTTTTTTCGAGGATGAATGTCATCGTTATTATTAACAACTAATAAAAAATAAATCTTTTTAAAAAACGTCGGTCAAGACAAAACTACTATTACACTGAACAAGGGTCCCAAAAGTCAAGCCAATTCGTTTATTAGATGTCGAGAAAGCGTGTACACCGTTTTGGAAAACATAGTTTCGGGGAAAAAGCGTTTGAAGTTTCGATAGCAGATCTACCCTTGTACCTAAAAGTTTGCCTTCAATCTGCGATTCCTGCACCATATGTTGGACCTTCCTCATCAACTTGAGTTGCCTCAATCGACTATTCGTATATTTGAATTTTTCACAGCCGCCGAACCCCTTAAAAATAATACAGTTGAATGAAAAACTAATAGATCATTTATAAAACTTATCTAGATATCGTTTAGATACCTTCCCAAAAGTTGTACAGATAAATTTGTAGATAGTTTTGAATAACTTTCCATATTTCCATTGGTGGGCGTAAATTCCGGCTTATCTTATCACTTGATACCTTTATATCTGTACAGATTTTACAAAATTGTTGCTGTACTATAAATGGTGATTGGGTATCGTTTGGTTATTCAATAATCGACATAATTTAGATTACCAATAAAATCAACATTTCAATATGATTAATTAATATTTGTCGATCACTGTCTTTGTACAGAATTGAACGACAAGAATTAAAACCGGCACAAGCGCGCAAAGTGATCGATAATTGGTATAGTATCGATGAAGTATGGCGAATGAGCGAGGGCCAAAGAGAACGATCGATGCAGGGATGAGAGAGGAATACGAGATGGTTCCCGTGTCTCCCGAGGCGGTCATTCATTTCTCGGTTGACTCCGGATTGGTTAGTAGACACGCGACGTCTAATCGAGGTCGGCATCGACATCATTCAGAAGGTGACTAGAATGAGACAGGGGTGCAAGGATCAGTAGAGGACGAAGAGGTCAATGAGTGCGCGAAGAAAGCTTGTAGACTTTTCATTGCATCAATCGAGATCTGTTGAAGTTGTCAAACCCCCCCCCCCCCGTGTTATCAATTTTCGAGACTAATCGTCTTCTAGCCAATACTTACTCGCTGCCACCCGAGAGTAGTGTCTTAGTCGTCGACTCAATGCCTCTGTTTTTCGATCGCTCGTTGGGCACATCTGAGTCTAAAAAAGTGTGTAACCTTAGTCGGTGAAGCACTCGCGACTCCGCCATTGATCCATAACTGCTAAAAAAGTCTTCGTGTCATCATTCTTCTTCGGGGTCTCAATGTAGCTTGGAATCTTTGATCGGCCAGCCGTATGCAGGTGCTTCGTCCTATTATGTCGTTGCATTATTGACTGACCGTTGAATGGCTGGCTGGTGGCTCGCTAGTGACCCGAGTGAAGAGACACTATTGATTTTTACCGATATTTAGTCGAGGAATTATCCCCTCCATTCTTCACCCGCCTCCCAAGTCGCCGATGTTTTCGCTCCCTGTGCTACCGCGTATAGTCTCACATTTTTGTCACCCCTTTCCCCGCTCTTCTCCCCCCCCCCCCCCCTCGCCCATTACGTTGGAATACCCACTGCAACTTGACTGTGCACTCTTGGCGACGACGACTCCTCATATGGACACGATGTCGAAGTTTGCATCGTTGAAACGTAATCAATTTTCCGCCTACCGAATGGACTTGGGCATTTTTTCGAATCCACACATAAGATGTGCGGCTTGGATGGGAAAAAACAATATTTCCGACAATAACGAACGATAAATCTTTGAAGAAATTTCGATACCATCGTATGAGGTGCGACCATCGTTTGCAGCAAGCGCCTATCGAGATGTCACTGCTGTCGCAATCAGCCGCTTCCAATCGTATACAAAATCAAATCTTTGAATGATGTTCAAATCCACACTCCAGGTTCACCAGAATTATACGCAACCCGAAACAATGGCGATGTGCGGTATCGTCTATGTGATTTAAATTGATTGTAATTGCAATTCGCTGAACGAAGCAGCCCTTGTTTTTCTTCTTTCTCTTCGTCTATCAGCAAGGAAAGAACGCGAATGGCGATAAAGCCGCGACGATGCTAAACCGAAGGTGTACAGAGCAGCACTGTTTGCATAGAAAAAAAAGAAGCGAAGGAGAAAGAGCACCAGTAGCAGCGGGAGACGAGTTTTACCGCCGTGGTGTGTGGCGTTGGTTGCTCCTTACTAAAATTCAAAGTTACCGGGGGAAAGTTTACGACGGCGTCTAGCCGGCGCGGCGCTCTTTTTCCCGCTCCCAGTACTTCAGCGTTCTATAGATATGCGCACACATGTGTACGCGTCCGCAAAAACACCCGCATGCATGTTTCCATACGTGCTGTTCCATCTGCATGTACATGTAGCTACACACTGCGCATTTTTTCTCCCATAATCTCGAATCATCCTGGTCTTACGTTTCCCTCTTTTCTCTTGATACCGTCCTACTTCTTCTGTTTGCTCTCCCTGCATTGTCTGCACCTAGAAAACCTCCGTACATGCGTACACTTAGCTCCATCCCCGGCGGATGCTTTTCTCCCGCCTCCTTCCACCACTTCTTACGTTCGCCCCCACGCCATTATCTCGCACGTGTACCGATAACACGCGGCGATCCCGTTGGCGAAGAAAAAATACGTAAAGCAGGCAATTTGAGGCACATGGTGATTTAGGTTACGCGAGTTTTCTTTGCTGGTACAGCCGGCGACGTATGCGTAAACGGAATGTTGGATAACAAAAAAGACGTTACACCTACCGTTGTATGACGTATTCGGTTATGTGGGCTGTGGCATTTTGTTTGCTAAGCGCCGATCGATACGTACGGGGATAGACTTACGTATTGTTGTATATCTATGGCCGAAGATATTTTTTTTGCTCTCTCGGTGGTTCCGTGCGCTCTTCTGAGCGATCGGTACATTTGTCGGAAGCATCCTTTTGCCTTCCCGTCTCGTTCGGATTGTGAACTGAAGTGGACCGTAAAGAATCGTACAGACGTTTTTCGCGTTAAGCTAACCGGTAGAGCCTTGTAATGTTTTAAAAGTTGAAAAAGAGTTTTTTTTCGACCCTGTTGCCCACTTTTCCAAAATCCTCGAAATTAAAAAATTTCAAACAGCCGTATCGTCGGTGCTATGCGAGTGACATAAATTTAATGAGGGGATTTCGAAAAGGATTTTAATAGTCTTAGAGAATGCCGTTGGTTTCGTCCCTTTATCTCAGATAGTTTTCCCACAAAGTTCACTTGAAAAATTGCTGAAAAAGAGGCGAAGGGAAAAAAAATTGGAATAATCGATAAAAATCGATGGTCCGTCTTTGAAATTCTGCCAAAAATCGAGTAACAATCGGAACTCCATGAATCAAACGGCACTTTAAAGATAAAATGATGACAAAAAGTATGCGCACAAAGCAGAGTTTCAAACCCACAGGAAAAAAAAAGTTACGCGTGATAGCGTGTTGTTAAGCCAACCGCATAAAGTGCCTTAATTAGAGCAAATACTTTATTCTCATATCCATAGAATAAGAACAAATATAAATACAAAATAAAAATATATGCTCATATATTTTTTCGTTAATATAACTCGCTATGTCTCATGGCTTGCGTACGTGACCAAGCGACCAACGCACAAAGCAACTTTGTCTAGGATTAAGTATCGATATTTCTCGGCCTGCATATGCGCCCGAGCTCTCAACGTTTATATAAATATTTTATAAGATTAAATTTTATTGCGCTTCGCCTTCGGCGTGAGTCCGTTGTCCAAAACCCTTGAAACACTGCGGACTGAGTCAGACTAGCGCGTGGGAATATATACTTATCGATGGGTCCCACGGATGCATTCCTAGAAATGCAGTCACGTAAACCCTTGCCCCACTATCGCTATCCGACAAATATCGGCCCTGCGTAGCACGGGACTGACGACCTATAAGTCAGAATCGTGAAATCACTGTTACGAAGAGGTTCTCTCCTAAAGACCTCTACTGTTAGCTGCTACGCTAGCGATACGCCGTACAGTACACGGGATAACACGCGCAAGTTTTCATTAAGAAACTCCGTAAATTACGCGAACGCGTTTGTTGTAACGTTTAAACCATCGCGCTAATAAACCGGAAGAGTGTTATCCGCATCCGAGTAAAAATAACATCGATGTAACGAACTGATATAAGTGTAATTAAATCATTGACACAATTAACTCGTGATCTTCTCCTTTGTGTTAACCTGAAGACACCTTGTTCCAAATCCTGGCAAGCTCTGATTCTTCACCAGTTTCGCATCGTACTCACCAAGGTTCGTCCTCTTTCTGTAAAGACGTCGACTGTTTGTTATAACAGGAGTCCCAAGGAAAGAGACCTTTGATCAACATTTCGGCAAGTATCAAAATACACGTGAAACTCATCTCACTTCCAATATTGGTCCTGATTCTGACATCGAGGAAAGACTGCGCCGTCGATAAAGACACCGTTGGGCTACAGACCTATTGTTACGCGTATTACCATTCTGACACGTAATACAGCCCTGGAAAGGCTTCATCAAAAACTTAACCTGGCGATTCGAAAACCAGAGGTTCTTTATAAAGACGCGTTATCTTGTGATGTGTATTTTGCACAAGGACAGAGTTTATAACGAACGCTAGTTGGATTCGAGTCATCGAGCCATTTTGCGTAACAGTGTAGTAAATTTTTCTTTCGCCAAGATGCGACCAGAAATTCGGATCTCCAATGGTCACTTTTCCGGAATCACCAGAATCGCGAAATTTCAAACAGCTGTAGTGTCCATTCTATTTGAATTACGGAGGGGGGGGGGCTTCTGAAAAGGATTTTGGTAAACTCAGAGAATGCCGCTTGATTCGTCCCAATATCTCAATTAGTTTCCCGCAAAGTCCACTTGAAAGATGGCCGAAAAAGAGGCAAAGGTGTATGGAATAATTGGAAAAAAATCGATTGTCCGTCTTTGAAATTCTGCCAAAATTCGAAAAATCATCGGAACTCCATGAATCAAACAGCTTTTTAAAGAGAAAAAGATTACGGAAAGAATCCGCATATAGTGAAGTTCCAAATCCAAACGATAAATAAATGATTAACGATTCAGTGAAGCCACTTATTTTTAGCTGAGATGGGATTTTTTTAAATTTCTATATTTGGTTTCTAATCCTAGATCGATGTGTTTTTACCCTGAACACGAATGTACCATTCGTTTTCCCCGAAACCTTCAGTTGTTATAAAAAAGAGTCGAAATTCACCTTTTTCCGGTCTCCAGGCTGGTAATCGTCCTTAAGAAAATGCAGAAACGCTAGTATTACTTTTTTTTTATCCTACTAGGTTATGTATTCCTCTCAAAGTCTATAGGATCGCATAAGATTATTTACATGCACATACATAGCGAACGGTGATGAGGAGCCAGCAGCAGCCTCTCTTCGTTCGAAGCTTCATTTGACGCCTTTTTATACAAAAGCATCAACATACGAGTTCAGTTCGAGTTCCTGTGCGTTCCAAACTGCAAGAACTCTTCGGATTTTGTGATGCGTCGACGCGTTATAGGAATTTATTCATTATTATTCCGAATTCGGCGATTGATTCAGGAATCCACATACGACCTTCCAATTGTCGTTTGACTCGCGATCCCCTGATTTCGCCCACCTAACCACCCTGAAAGTGAGACCCGGTTCGCCGTCCCGTACACGCCCACATTCGCACACGGACAGATGTGTAGATGCGCTGAGGGCGCAAAGCTGCAAGCGATCGGAACCGTCAAACGGGAAAGTTACGAGAGGTACCGATAGTGACAATTGTGAGACGATCAGTTTTTACATTCCTACGAAATTTACACAGCTTCGGATAACCTGAATCAAAGTTTGCCTGCATTTTATGGTACTTTAGCAAATACTTGAACAACTCCAAGCAAGTGCCCTAATTCTCATGCAGGAATTGTCATAGGAATCCAATGTACGAATCCAATTTGAATCCTAAATGATTCGCACATTATCGAACAGAATCCGATACGATTCTTTAATGATGTTGAAGTTTGCATCGTTGCAACGCAACGGAAGTTCTGTAGTCCAATTCATTTGGCAAATTTACGCCTCCAAAACCGCTTAAACTTTTTTCAGGATCTTCAGCCTAAATATGTAAGGACCTTTTATGGATGATAATGAAAATGCAGCAATAGAAAAATAAAAATGACTTTTCGTTGCATTCTAACGATGCAAACTTCAACATCGTATTCTTGACGGATCCCATCGCATTTTGTACGTTGAATTTTCTAAACACAATATATACACATACAAATTGGGTGGATGTTCAAAAAGTATAGGTAAAGCTTATCTTATAAAAGTATAAATCGCTTAAAAAAGTATAACTTAAAGATCGATTTGAATGACATCACTGAAAATGCACTGTAATTACCGTTTGTTACTTAGTTTACTGCACTTTGACATAATATCACCACACTGAGAGAAAAGTCCATAGTCTTGACAAAAAACGCCTATGGTAAAAGAGGGGATAGTAAAGTTCCCTATAGTTTATTGACACCGCAATTATAATATGGTTAACACAACTATAAGCGAAAAGTATATCTGAACAAAATGGGTTGCGTGTTTGACTATCTCCGAAATAATTATTAACTATTGTAAAAGGTTGGACAATATAGATATGGTTAGTCCAGTGCTGTCACAAAATTGGCGCACAATACTAATGTTGTATACTGTACGTTGGAGTTTGTTCGGGTCCAACTTGTACTATTCTATTCAAGTTTGTACAATTCATATGGTTTACATTAAGGTTTGTGGAGTATAATTCATCAGAAGAGCTAATGGAAAGTGAATATTCGAAAAAAAATTATGGTAATGTTCACTTATAGCGAAGACGTAAATAATTTGCAGTTGGAGCAACCACTGCTTGGTATTTTTAAGGGGTTAAATACAGTCAGGAGGCCCAAAAAGATCGATTATTCAAGAATTTTTCTTGAGAAGACCTTTGAATCTACTAATTTCAAAATTGGTACACATATTATGGTAACTTTTAACTGTATTTTAACATTTTTTATTTGTAAAAATAATTTTTTTGAAAGCTGCTATAGCTAATCTCCGAGAGCACCTCTAACAAAAGGCACCTCTGAAAAAACCTTTGATTAATTACTGAAAAATATCCTTGAAAAGGTCGGTTAAAATTTGAGACTGATCGGTTCAGCCGTTTCCGAGGAATCTTGCTCACCGACTTTAAATACAGTTTTGAGAAAAACGCGTTTGAAGTTTTAAAAGCACTTTCGAACGCTCTGACACGTCATTACAAATGTGCGTGTATCTTCGAGAATATTCGCTGGATTGACAAGAAATTTCCTGTGTGTGTACTTAAATATATGTACATTGCGAATAACAAATAATAAAAAAAAATCGATTTTTCGAAAAATTTTACTGTATATAACTCCTCAAGGACTACGCGTGTCTCACAAACTGTTACATAGTATGTTTGTTGCATCGCAAAAATAGGATATCAGTTGAACACTTCTTCTTGTAGTTCACTTTCTGTTCTTGTAGGACACACATTATCATGCAAATAGCAGGTAGTATCGTTCAATATGGAACAAATCACTATTATATGGTACAAAACTATTACGCTGCGCCAAAAATCCATTGAAGTACTGACTCATATAGCCAATGAAAGATCTGTGCAAAATTTCACTTAAAGCCGTGCGGAAAACTGGTAGGGCATCCCTAATACAAATAAGGGCCTTTCAGGGCTTTTCTAATGCTTTCCCTAGTAGGGATTTCCACAATGGGCCCATACTTGGCCATTATCGGGATAAACTTGTAGGGATTTCCACAATAGGCCCCGACTTGGCCATTATAGGGATAAACTTGTAGGGATTTCCACAATAGGCCCCGACTTGGCCATTATGGGGATAAACCTGTAGGGATTTCCACAAAAGGACCCGACTTGGCCAGTATAGGGATAAACAAGTAGAGATCTCCACAATAGGCCCAGATCTGACTATTATAGCGATAAACCAGTATAAATAGCTTAGGCTACATGGTTGATGGTATTTCAATTATTCAAATCGATTATATACATCGATCGAATAATATTATCGAACGCAAATTGGGAAAAAGCGTAAGGGCATTAGCAAATAAAAAATCAACGATGAACACAAATATGCAGACAAACATCAGTCAGTATTTATTTATCAAATTAAAGAAACCTTTTACATAGATACAAACAATTACTCATGGTTTCACTCATACATGGAGTAATGCTAGCGCATAAGTGTGCACAGTCCCAATCGGTTTTCTCGACATTTTTATAGCAACTAATTTCCGCTCAATACTCATCATGGGGAAAATTATTTCTTCTGAAGACTTCGCCGATGTTTCCCATTCATAAACTTTATCTGACTGTGTAGGATAAGTAAATAAATTGGTCTTTGTTTTCCAGATCTTTCACTCAATGGAAATAGATTCTAGTGATTCAGTAGACCCATATATTTTTTTTATTTCTACTACACATCCATTCCTTAGAATGGATTATTTTTTGTATTAATTTTGTCATGGCAGTTTGCAATACAAATACGCAATCACATTTCTACGCGCGCACACATACATACACATGTACTCACGCCCACACCTATGCACATGAACAATTACATAAAAACAAATACAGATATACCCTGACGCATTTAACATACACGTATATTCACTGATACGGATATTTTATGGCGCTGAAATGGTTATGATGAGGCGCCGTTGAGGCATTTTCAGGGCGCTAAAGTGGTTTTGATGAGGCGCCATTGAAGCAACTTATAAGGCCCCGGTCGTTGCACCTTTAAGGGCCCTTGTTGACAAAGTGTGACCGGCCGCTAACGGCCCTCATGTGGCTTCCAGATTAGGGCCCGAATAAAGTTAGGGAAATATTATTGGGGCCCGATCACAGCCCCAACTCAATTTCCGCACGGGTAATAGGAGGTAACAGCTATTCGGAAGTACAGCCGGAATGACTTTTGTTTGTTATGCCATACCTGCGACCAAGATGCTACAACCGCTCATTAGCGTATTGGCAGCGCGCGTAGTATAGACAGAAGATAGGCAGGTAGATTTTAGGTTCGATTCCATGTGTAGGCGAATCATATTTTTCGAAATAACTCATAAAGCAGGTCAGGGAATGACAAATTGTCATTTAAAACCCTTTAAGTTAGAACTGTCAGTTGAGTATTTTATTTTATTTTGAATTTATGAAATATTCTATGCCTTTAATAGACGGGTGTTGATGCCTTGAACCAACTACATGCAGTGTACGAAAAATAATCGAATCACGGACGACATGCGCATATAGCAGGTCGTATCTTGTAATACATTTTTTTTTAAACTTGTTTTTTCCTTAGGTACACGCTTTTCGCGTTTGTTACCTATTCTTCCCCTCATTGTGCCCGTTTCTTTCCTCTACTGTTTACTCCTTTTTCTCCATCTTTCTCCCTGTTCCCCCCTCTGGCGGCTGCAGCCGTTCCCCTTCTCTATTATATTCATCATGACATTTCTGTCATGGGTATAGGGAAACTGCGGAAAACCTACACCAATACAGACGGTCATCGAGTTCGCCCCCCCAGTCCTGGAACTAGTCTTATTTCACCGCGAAAATGCCGAAGAAAAACATTTCACGACGAAATGTACGCGACTGGGATTCGAACCCGGGACCTCCTGGGCCGCTGGTTTAGTGGCGAGCACGCTACCCGAGTCGAAATTTTCGAGCCGCGTTCAACCCACAAAATGAAGGCGAGCAGAAATCGGCGTGAGCGGGTTATTGGGTATCTAAAGGAGGGTACAATGTTTGAAAGTACCATGCGTTAGAGCCTCCGATGAACCTCCGGCATGGCAGAAAGTAGACTTTTTGACTCAAAGGAGGTCAGGGAGGGTCACAATTGAACCTACGGAACCTCAGGTGGGCCTACTTCGAGCGCTCCCGCAGAACCTACTGCCCCCCCCTTTCGGCCTACTGTACACGGCTAAACAAAAAATTAATTTATATAGAATCTATTTAAATAAAATAGGTTTTTTCCTTGTCTCCCAGCCTACTACGATCATATTTCTTTCAAATATATTTATATATGTTAATACAGATGAGATTCAAATTAATCTTCATTTGCTTACAATGTACACTGTAAAGCTTAGTGTACTATATGCAAAAAATATTTCATAAATCGAAAATAATATGAACGCATTATTTGAGAGCTTTACTACAAGGATTTTTCATCGTAATTCGTCATTCCCTGGCCTTTGGAAATGATTTTTTTCGAAGAAAATATTTGCCCTATATGCGATTTGAACCTAGTCCTACCTACTCATAACTACGTGCCGCTGCCCCTATGCTACCGAGTGCTTATAACATTTTGGTCGCTGATATGGCATAAGAGACCAAATGAATACCTCCAACTATTTGTTGTATCACATAAGCTATAGATTTTTCAAACACACAGACACACACACACACACGCGCGCGCGCGCGCGTGTGTGTGTGTGTGTGTGTGTGTGTGTGTGTTTATTTATAGAAAATCAATCTATTTAATATCGTCCAATAACTACATATTTTATTTGATTCTAATAAATCTGTGATTCGGTTTCATCAGTTTAACATTTTCATCTGTTCAAAAAAACAATTTAGTCAAGTTCACTGAATGGATCTAGTTATTTTTTTTTAATTTACCTTAAATAAAATATTTGTAGAGTTAAGCATTTTTCTATTTGATTGAACTAATGGTCCAGCTTTATTGTAGCACTCATATCAAAGGGGCGGGGGGTGGTGAAGGTCGAGAGAGAGGAATTTTATATATATATATATATAATAGGCGGGGGGTAGTGAATTCCTCTCTCTCCACCTTCACTACCCCCCGCCCCCTTGATATGAATGTTGCAATAAAGATGGACCATTAGTTCAATCAAATAGAAAAATGCTTAACTCTACAAATATTCTATTTAAGGTAAATAAAAAAAAATAACTAGATCCATTCAGTGAACTTGACTAAATTGTTTTTTTGAACAGATGAAAATGTTAAACTGATGAAACCGAATCACAGATTTATTAGGATCAAATAAAATATGTAGTTATTGGACGGTATTAAATAGATTGATTTTCTCTAAATTAACATTTTTAAAATCAATCATTTTAATAATGGAATGCAATAGGAAAAATTTGGTTCTATGAAAAATCTAGTTAATACAAATTTTTAAAAAATCAAATAGACGCGGTTAGTTAATATCATAATATTTAGCGGGAAAAAATAAAAATATGCTTCATACATACACGTGGAAATATTTTTTTAATTTTCGACGTGCTAAAAATGAAAACAAGGAAAAATCAAACATCTTATTTGAAATCGACGGTAATCGGCCGTCGCCACTTATCAACTCATTATTGAATAAACAAAAAAAAAACAAAACGAACAAAAACAAAAAGAAAAAATCGAATGAGGTTGAATTCTAAACCGACAATTTCAATCCTTCAGAACATGAAATAGACTATAATTAACACCCTATCGTTCCATATAGAAATCAACATTATATGTTATTTAGATATACACTGCCAGCTAAAAGTTTTCGGACACTCCACATAATCGCAAAACTTTTGAGCGCTGGATAATTGCCAAATAATGTTAGAGTAATATAATTCATTTCATTTATTATTTCACGAAGATACTATAAAGATCTATATGATTAAGTAATTTCACAGAGCTTTATAGTATCTTCGTAAAATAATTATTATTCTACCATAAGTTTGCAATGATCCAAAGTGATATTAAGTTTTGCAGTTATCTGAAGTGTCCGAATACTTTTGACTGGTAGTGTATATTCGAATACATTAACGCAACCACATATTTCGAGTATTATATATATATATATATATATATATATATATATATATATATATATATATATATATATATATATATAAGTATTATATAATATATACCGTCGCTTAAATGTTTGGATACACCAGTCGATATTTCTGGCTGCACTAAAAGTCACATAGCTTCGTAAAAAAAAGATAACCAAATTTACCGAACGACGTTTTGACGGGAATAAATTCAGCTGTATGTTGCTTTTCTGAAATATTTGTTTATCATTTTCTTTTCGACCCGGTACGCACTTTTATACGTGACTGATTTTCGGCTTTTTTTTCGACCATCAAGAATTGAACGCATGACTTATGGAAAAAAAATTGTTATGTTTATCCATGATGAACTTAAACGGGGTAGCAGGAACTTCATTTGCGTTTTTTATAAAGTTTAGTACGATTTTTTTCGCAATGTTATTTCATTTTTTGCTAAAAAGACTAATTCTAGATAATGCAATGTAACTCAAGAACTAGAGGGCTTAAGAAGAAATGTCAAGAACGAAAAACGTCGCGTAAGCTTATACTGGATAGACTGGCATTTTTTAAAGAATTTTCCTGTGAGATTTTTTCTCACAGGAAAATGCCTATTAATCCGATAGAATTGGAGTAAGACTGTATACACAAGCATTCTTTTATCAATTGCCTATAAAATAATAATAAATCGATATTGAGCAAATTTGATTGTTTTCGCATATTAATATTGGACTATTAATTTGATAAGGGGACGATGTATTTTTATTAATTTCGTATTATTTTCGTCATCGAACGGGTTACAGATCAGGTCACAATGGAATGATGATGGAGGAGATATCGAATTTGGGCCGAAAGCAGGTTAGGTGGGGTCGAGGCAACAGTTTGAGATTGAAAGCAGGTTAAGGAGGCCTGTGTTCTGCACGTTTCACTGAAACTGGGGGTCGAGAGAAGGTTTGGGAGGTCTAGCAGAGGCTACCCTGGGCCAAGAGGAGGTCTCTTCATGGCACTGAACTCGACAAATGAGGTTTCGTAGGTTCAACGGAGGCTGGCGGCTTATGTATTACAAAAGAAATGGGTCCTGCGAGGGTTCAGAGGAGGCTAAAAATTTCGACTCGGGTATAACCACTATACCGTCGCACCGCTTATCTTGTAATATGGTACAAACCACTATAAACATCGTCGCAAATCACAAGCAACAAGATTAATGTGTGTGTGTGTGTGTGTGTGTGTGTGTGTGTGTGTGTGTGTGTGTGTGTGTGTGTGTGTGTGTGTGTGTGTGTGTGTGTGTGTGTGTGTGTGTGTGTGTGTGTGTGTGTGTGTGTGTGTGTGTGTGTGTGTGTGTGTGTGTATTCTAGTCCGGTTCACTATCAGGATCGTGGGGGAGTACATTTTTTATAGTGTCAGGGAATATCCATTTTATGAAAACCTACTATATTACATATCATTCAACAAACAACGTATGCTCGTAAGATTTGTGGTTACGGTTAACTTATGTGCCTAATTTATGCAACTGCTAAAATGTCAATAAGCAGTACCATACTTTTGGCAGTAACTATGTCTATAACGTATTATCATCTCCTCAAGGAAATATAAGATATAGTTAAAACATGGTTGAAAACACCACACAATTCTCTCAGTGCACACACGTACAGTAGCTAAGTGTGCAGTTAATGTTTGAACACGTCGAGTCTTTTCTCGTTCATTTTAACATATTTTCGAATCCAACGTTGCAAGAATTCTCAAACGGCGTTAATCGAGGAACAGTGCGGAATCCAATTGGATCCCAATGCGGACTCCCTATGTGCAGTGTCCCTAACAAATCCCTATAGAGATGTGGGTGCATCTTGGGACTCCCCAACAACTTTGTGCACAAATTTGAGAATTTCGAATAAAAACTCCTTAAACTACGTCAATCGGGAAATAGTGCGGAATCCACTTATCATTGCAATGTGGGCTCTCTACCCGTGAAAAACGACACAACCGACCCAACCTCGAGCCAGCGTCACGCCAATCACATTCTACCATTGGCCGATGAACGGCAGCACTACCGGTTTAGTGTTGCGTCACGGTAGCAGTGATCTCTTCGGCCCAACGCTGGGATGTACGGTTGGCCAATAGTAGGCTTACCGGCAATCCTAACAGTTGGCCGGGTATTGACCCAACATTGGGCTAAAGAAATCACGATCATTGGTTGACGGGTGGCGTGATCACTGGCCCATAGTAGGGCTAAGGACGGCTTCATATTGTTGGCGCAATATTCGGGCTAGTGTTGGCCCAGTGTAGGGCTGTCAAAACAACCCAACGCTTAGCCAACAACCGATCAAATTCACAAGTTTCTGTGCTCGATGATTGCTCATCGAAATATTTATTAGATTCACTAACATCGTTATGCACAATCACTTGTTCGTGGAATGTTTCCAAATTTGTTTCACTATCTACTTGTCTTTTTGTTTCGTTGCCTCTGATCCTAACCTGCTGTAAAGAGTCTTCTAATTTTTGTCGTCGTTTTAACCCTCGACGTTTCTCAATACTATCATAATAACTCGGCATTTTTTAATACACCACAAAACTTTAGTATAAATCAATTTTATTTTTAATAAAGTAAATTTCAGATAACAGTAATTATGAGTTTTTATTATCACAGGAAGTAGAAAATTGCATGCAGCGATAATAAAAAATATATATATAATAATAATATACGTAAAAAAGCATTTTTGTATATATGTATGGACTATACTGTTCAAAGCCAGTGTTGGGCCAGGATTGGCAATTTGTCAGTTTGCCATGCTAAAAATAAGCATTGTCAAAACCACTGTCAAACGATTGGCTCAGACTCAGGGCCTGCGCTCGCCCCGACAATTGGCGGACGGTCATTAATTAGTACTGGCCCAGCGTTGGCTTTTCAATAGCCAACCCATTTTCAATAGTCAACCCATGATCAACCGATTGGCCCATCTTTGGGGCCAACACTGGGACCCGATAGTTGGCTGACAGTTGGTAATCGATATTTGGCCCAAGGTTGGGTGTTCGTTGGTTTGCCATGCTTCAAATGAGCACTGGCAGAATCATGGCCAAATCATTGGCCCGTATAAATGACCAACACTGGGTATTAGTGGTTGGTGCTGAATATCGTACCAAGCGTCGGCCGCATCTTAAGCGCCGGCAAAATTTTCACGGGTCCGTGCGGCGTCCCTAACAAATCCCTATAGAGATGTGGCCGGATCTGGAGACTTCCCATTGAAGTTTTGCATGGGTTGTTCAATCATTTATCCCCAAAGGCAATAACTGAAAACTTGCCACAATTGACAGTAATTTTTTTTCGCACATATTGCAAGAATCTAAAAAGTAACACTGACTTCCAATTGGTTTGAGGTCGATACTATTATATATATATATATATATATATATATATATATATATATATATATATATATATATATATATATATATATATATATATATATATATATCGCCCAAACGTAGGATTCGATCGCGGCAGGGTTGTGCGTTTGTTCTCATAGCACGAAGGGGTTTCACGACACAAGGATTACCACAAGTACATACGGGACGCGCGAGGACACCGAGCAATAAAAGCGACGCTAGGGCCATTAGGGCAGGGGTCACCTCGTTATTAAAGACAATGAAGCAAACTTTATACGACGACGGCGAGCGAGTATAGCGGGGGAAGAGAGATGGAAAGGGGATAGTAGAGGGAGGTCGGCCAATTACTTGGCAATTAGTCGAGCGAGAGCAACAAGTGAGTGTAGTCACGGTCTTGTCTTCCTACCTTAACCTTCTCCCTACGCCCCTCCCCCTGCGCCCTTTGCCATATCCCCCCTCCTCTTTCGCGCCGTTCAACCGAGACGCTGAGAATTCGCCGTTCTCCATTTCCTTTGCCCATGCAGACAGTGGCTAACTCAGGAACCGCGATGTCTTCGCAGACGTCGTGCACGCGCGAATATAGTCGCGCCCGCTCAATTGGCGATCGAAGAGCGCAGGTCCGATCGTGACGGAGGGCCGCTTCCGCTTCGACAGGAAAACGAAGAATTCGCCGAAAGCTTTCAAGCCTCGTTACCACAGAGATTTTGCATAAGATCCGAGGGTGCTTCGGCTTCCGTAGGTATTTAAGCACCCTTGTAATTTTGTTATTTGCCAGTCTGTCAGCGCGTTACAGCAGTGCGCGCCCACTGAACCCTCCCCAGAATTTAACGACCTATACGGATGAGAAATAACGAATGAATATAATATTTTGTTAGTAACTCTCGAGTTTGGGTTTGTTCTATTGCGCTTGGGACATAAGTATTTTAAGAACATTTGAAAAATACAGGGTTTTCCTTAATTTCACAATAATGCTCTTGAAGTTTGCATCGTTGGAATGGAATGAAAAATCTTTCTTAATATTTTATTTTGTTTTTTTCATTATTTCAAAAAAATCCTTTTTCGCAAATTTCGATTATAGATCTCTGAATAAGCATATAAAAATGGTTGCAAGATTTTCATAGCTAAGATGTGCCAACAAATAATTTGATGAAATAAAAAATAATAACTTTCCTTGCATTCCAATTATGCAAATTTCTATATCGTTGCCAAGATTCTGTCTGAAATATTTGTGATACACGGAGAAAACGGGAGCCTCGAAGTTTAGAATTAATACTATGCTTCTAAAAAAAATATCATTAAATATCAAAAAGTATTGAATGGAAGATAAAAATTGTAATTATGGTATAGTAATAATGAAGAAATTTAAATTTCAACCTACGATATGGCACGTAAACTGATACAAATAATACACTCTATTCGGCATATTGTGATTTTTTGTAGTATTCAAAATATATTTTGCCCACGTGAATGGAACAATTAGTTTCCAGTATTCTACAAAAGTACGGTATAAAGAGTCACATTGTACTAATAACTTCGTAATATTTTTCGCTATACGCCGAACATTTATGCTATGCGTATAGTGAAATCCATATGAAAATATAACTCGCGCCTATGCGAGAATAGTTTCAAATGTAATATGCGCGTATCATTTTTACTATACGGTGTGAGAATCATTTTTACACTTCTATAACAACAAGTCTTAGAATTCCGAACCGGCAGTAAACTACTATATTTTTCTAGCACTGAATATTAGAATTCTGGCAACCAGTGTTAGAATTTGAGGCCGTATTTCTCTCCGTGTACAGTTCGAAAAAAATGGTGGGAAATATTTTTTTTGTTGAATATTGATAATGAATGGTATTTGTAAAATACTGTTGTATAAGAAAAAACATGCTATTGTCGGAACATCGCAGGAATGCAATGGAAATTCTTCTTCCATTGCTTCAACGATTTATCTTTTTGTCTTATCTGAGATATTTTTTTAACTTCTAGATTGTAGATATTTAGTAAGGATTCAAAAGACAAGAAAGATTCTCGCGTCCTATATTTACCGAAAACAAATGCGGCTGTTCGAAAAAAAGATTGCATTGCGATTCAACATCGTCAAATAACAATTTCGCAAACTTGTGTGTACTTAATAAGGAATGTCTTATGAGAT
Organism: Ophion slaviceki; assembly: GCA_944452715.1. Classification (NCBI taxonomy): domain Eukaryota; kingdom Metazoa; phylum Arthropoda; class Insecta; order Hymenoptera; family Ichneumonidae; genus Ophion; species Ophion slaviceki. The sequence goes on along the minus strand of OX101794.1, from coordinate 7,815,155 downwards.
TGACGATTGTATCGTTGCGCTGCGATGGAGAATACATTTTTCTGAATTCCATACATTTCCCTTGGCAGCTGTTGGGTACAAAAAAACCCTCAGCTATTATGGTGTTGAAGTTTGCATCGTCGGAATACAACAAGAATTCTTCTTGATTTTTTTTATTTCCTTATCACTATCTGAACGTTTTTTTACAGGGTTAGGTTACGAATCTCTAGTAAGGATCTTCAAAAATGTTTTAGTGGTTTTCGTCGCCTAAATGGGCGAAAAAAATTAGGTAATAAGAAAAAAAATATTTTCGTTGGAACGCAACGAAAATAATTTTTTTCCCAATTGCCAATATTTCTTCTGCCAATCAAAGCTACGGTGAACTTTTCTAAGATCATTATTAGAGATCTACAACCTAAATCTATCAAAAGTGATTTTGGATAACAATAAAAATAGAAAAAAAAGAAAATTCGTTGCATTCCAACGATACAAACTTCAGCAACGTCAAACTTCACTAATTTTTGAGATGCTCATTTAGAGACCCACAATCTAAATTCGCGGAAAAACATTTTGTATCATAACTCGGATAAGTAAATAAAAATATGAAAAAGGACTTTCGTTGCACTCAAACGATGTAAATTTCGACACCATAATGTCCTCCACACTTGACTAACACGGAAATCTCGCTCGTTACATTTCAACTCAAACAAACTCAACAACTTATTAACAATTGCCAATTGGATTTCTTCACACGCCCTAACATGTGTACAAACACCAGACAAATTGACATCATTGTTCCCTTTTTAAAATGTATTTTCTACCACATGCTCCGATTAGGAATTTGACGTCATCGTAAGAAATAGGCGCGTCGCGGGAACACGACGGGGGTTAGATAACCGATACGAAGGGTTTTTGCCGCGATGCCTTCCATCCCTTGACCTCCGTATCGTAGCGTGAAACGGCGGGGCCTCCCCCGAGCAAGGGGCGGTACGTCAATGTGGTGCGCTCTCGGAGCTTACTCTTTTTTTTTTTCGTTTTTCAATGTGTAGAACAGAGGCGGATATTTTTCAAATAATTACATTGGGCCGCGGCGACGTTGGGGTCGAGGCTGGTGGTGGGAAATCACCATGACGACCGCAGTTGCCTCCAGCATCCAGGCTGGATGCAGATCGACGGAAAATCTAACGATACAAACATACAGAGAACGCAGCTAGGCAAGATGCATCAAATCCCGGCATTGTACGCGGGGTTAGGGAGTTTCGAACGAAAAAACGGCGCGACGCACGTCACGTCACATTTTTTGAATATATTTTTTTTTTAATTTCAACGAAACATCCGTTTAAAACTAATAAATCATTTAGTAGATAAATATATACTGTAGTGATATCTTTTTTCGATTTAAACGGATGATTAATTCGAAGTCAACACGCAATAAAAAGAAAAATATGACAATTAAGGGGTTAGGCTACTGTGACGACCTGAAAATCATGGTTCTTGATTTTCATGATTTTTTTTTAAAGAAAGATTTCTTTTTTAATTTTCGAAAACATTTACTATCACGTTTTAGACAATGAAATTAGAAAGATTTATACCAAATTCCATAAAAAACGGTCGAATAGTTTTTTAGCTATACGTCATGCCAGTTCTGAAAATGTAGTTTAGAAGACCGTGCCATAGCTCCGCCATTTTTGAGGATTAATATTTAAAAAACCACGTAAGAGCCAAAAGTGATAATAAAACATACCCTAAGTCTAAAAAATAGTGAAGAAATCTTTCCTCTTAAAAACATATCACGAAAATCAGCAAATTCTTTCCTCGCCTAAAGGTATCTCCCCCCTTAAAATAGATAATTTGACTAAGACTTGACAGAGCTTTTTTTTATTGTATTTCAATATTTAAAAAAAATTGAATTTTTCTTTTGCTTTGTCGAGGAAAAATGATTTTTTTGTCAATAACTAATGAAAAGTGAATGTTAAGAAGAAAAACGTCGTTCAAGACTAACCACCTATCGCACTGATTAAATGTATGAAATTTCAAGTCAATTATTAGATGTCGAGAAATCGTATACACCGTTTTGAAAAACATAGTTTCGAGAAAAACGCGTTTGAAGTTTTACTAGCAGTTCTATCGTTGCAATCATAAGTGTACCTTCGTTCGTCGCTCGAGGCAACTCAAATTGCGTTGAGTTGCTCTTCAATTTGCGTTGCTCCAAGCGACAAATGGTTCTTTGAAATTTTGACACTAGCCTAGCCCCGTAACATGTAGTGCCGAACTAAAATCCGTTGAATGTACCGCCCACCAAACGCTATCATCCCTGTAGAGTAACCTTTCTGGGATATACAGCATCCCCCATGGGATGAGAGAGAGAGAGAGAGAGGGAGAGAGAGAGAGAGAGAGAGAGAGAGAGAGAGAGAGAGAGAGAGAGAGAGAGAGGGTCTTGAGAATTGTGGTACCCGTTGCTGAGTTTCGCCGGGAAATACGAAACGACAAGCAAAGGTCGCAAACTTCGTACTACGTTCAAATCTTACCCTATTTCTCAACGTGCCTGGGGAGGTCAAGCAAGTGTTCTCGTTCTCCCAGTCCCGCGTGTTGTTGTACAGTGAACACAGAAGAGATGCGAGAGTAGACGGGAGTTCGAATCAGTTCGGGGCGACTTCTCTCCTCCTCCCGCCGCCCAATCCCGTGTCGACCACCTGTGGAAGCGGAATGCCATGCAACCTCGCGGTCATTTCACATTTGGACGTTTGCGTACAACATCCTTGAGGGCGAATCATGGAGGAGCTTGGTGGGTGGATGGTAGTGGCGAATTCGCCGCGGCGTGAGCCCGTTACCTCCCGACGAACACCCAAAGCCCACACTCGTGCGTAGCCCTTTTGAAACAGCGCGAAACTCGCAAGGTTTGAAGGTACCGAAAATGCCAAACAATTCGGTTTTTTTTTAATGGTGTGACAATTCCAGTGCAATTGAGGTTTTATATATTTTTCATTTTTAGAGTATTGCGCACCACATGGATTTTTCAACTAATTATTTGGAAATTGGAAAAAGTCTGGGCATCAGCGTGTGATCGGAACTTTTGATTAACATTGTTTGGGTTAAGGTTGTTATGGGGTTAAGTCAACATGTTACCACCGGGGTAAAATTTTTTCTGGACCTTTATAACCCCTTTGTTGATCATCCTATGCAGTTTGAAAACGATCCACGGTATCGTTTTTTAGAAAAAAAATTGGCAACTCGACGTATTTCGTGGACTAATTACATTACGCTTATGGAAAACTCCCGATCATTTTTCAGTGCATTATTAATATCTGCCAAGTGAATGTTACCACGGAGATGGAAAAATAGCTACGGTTCAACTAATTACCGGACTAACGCTTGGCACCGTGAAAATGGGGGTTCACAGTACCGTTATAAAATTATTAATGTTTTTGATAGGGAATTTGTGCGAAAATCAAGCACACAAAATATTAGACTGTGCAATCGTGGCAAGGTTGTAGACGGCACAAATGCTACCTATCTTATCGGTATTCGGTAATTCTGCCCGAGAACCTCAAACTACTCGGTCAGGATAATTAACAACGAATATTATTGCTACGTATTCTCTCGGTTAGTAATAATTACGTAATATTAATTCGATAACTATGTTCAGAAATTATACATTTCTAGACATTTCTAGGCAAAGACAAAATAACGCGGATTTCTTTTTACACATAATTTTTTTTTAGAATTTCGGAAAATTATTCAAAAATGTAATCTCTTCGAGGTTATAGACAGCAAGTACACACTTTGTCTTTCCAGCGGAATTTCTTTCACTCGGACCGATATTCATTTTTGACAGCTCCTCGAGCCGATATTGAGGTTACGAACGGGGCCGAAATGTCTCTAACTTCGCGAGACTTCTGCCAACCTGGGCATTATGATATGCCACGATTTACGACGTTGCCCATTCGTTTCGCGTTAATTTGAGCGAGAAAAAATTATACAAAGTAATGACCGCACTTAATGTAGTCACCAAATGTTCAGCAATGCATGTTTTTAGAAATATATGCAGAAAAATAGTTCGGAAACGCACGTTTAATATGACGAGTATTTGAAAGCTAACAGTTGGTGCGTAACAGTCAATCGGCGCCGTGCATAAGCATAGGGCTCTCCTCTCGTACTTCACCCCGGACGGCTAAACACCATAACAACCTTAAGTTGCATCAACCAATTCACGGATGCGGACAACCAAGTTGTCGCTAAGTTCACTTAATGAAAAGTGCATAAAACGACAGCACAAATAATTTTGTCGCATGTTATTTGAAGACTTGTTAATGAAATATCAATGTAATGTGAAGATTATACATTACCCAAACATTATTCAAATGATTACATTTTCAAGTTTGTTTTTTACGTAAATTACCGCAGAAAGTAGAGATGCACTGTGCGATTTTTCTCTATCGGAACGAAGGTGTTGAAGTCTGAGCGGAAAAAGGGTGAAAAGGGATGTTCGAGGATGACGTTGAAGCTTGTATCTTTGGAATGCAACAAAAGTGATTTTTTTTTAATTCCCCAAATTTCTTTTTCCCAGATTTAATTACGAAAATCACGCAAAGATTTTTTATGATTCTTATTTGGCGATCTACAACCTAAATCTACGAAATATGATTTTCGATAAACAATGACAGTAGTAAATTAAAAAGAATTTTCGTTGCATTCCAACATTGCAAACTTTAACATCATTGTTCGAGGTGGTTATTTGCTGCCGAATTCACGGTCTTTCACAACCAACTGTCTCACATTGATGCCTTTGGAGTTTGGGTTGCTGAAAAGCAACCATTTTTTCCATTCTTTATTTCTATATTTTCATTATTATCAAAGCCTTTTTTTTAAATAAATTGACGTTGTGAATCTCTTGTGAGGATACCTAAGAACGTTCGAGTGTTTTTCGTGATCTAAATCAGCTGAAGAAAAATTTGAGCAATCAAAAAGAATGAATTTCCGTTGGACGCCAACAGTGCAAAACTTCTAATTGCATCTATTTGACTAATTGACTAATTCTATTTGACTAATTCTATTTGACTAATTCTATTCGACTAATTCTAATTGCATCGATTTGACTCGTTGTTGTTTTCTTCTTCTCGAAGCCCAACCTACAACAATTCTGGAAATATCTACTTTGATAATTCCATTGGACATATCTACGCCAAAAAATCGATATCCTGCAACATTCATCGATGAAGCGCCCGACCTTCTTTGACCAGGACGAATTACAAACGCGAGATTTTTATCGACCACCTTCTCCACGTGTAATTTCTACTAATGTGTCACATGTTCGGTCGGCAAAAAATCAGCGTCCAATTTGTCTCCTAGACGCATTGCGACTCGACGTAATGATGAGCTATGCGATTCTCAACATTTAAGGGGTTATATACAGTCAGGAGAGCGATTTTTCAAGATTTTTTCTCAAGAAGACCTTTGAATCTATTAACGTAAAAATTTGTACACATATTATGGTAACTTTTAACTGTATTTTAACATTTTTTATTTGTAAAAATAATTATTTTCAAAGCTGCTATGGCTGATCTTCGGGAGCACCTCTAAAAAAAGGCGTCTTGCGGTGAGCGTGATATCTCTGGGCTGGATCATCTAAAATGAAAAAAACTATAAATATTTCGTTAATATAATGGACTATCTTGTAATTGGTCGAAGGAATAAGCAAGACAATAATCTTTGACAAAATGGCGGCTTCTAAAAAAATCGATTTTTGACAAAAATGTAGGCCTTAAATTGTTTATAAAATGGAAAATATTTATCGGTGGGAAAAACCTTCAACTAATTACTAAAATTTTACACCGACTTTAAAAACACAGTTTTGAGATAAACGCGTAAAGTTTCAAAAGCACTTTCAAACGCTCTGACACGTCATTACAAATGTGCATGTAACTTGGAGAATATACGCCGAATTGACAAGAAATTTTCTGTGTGTGTACTTAAATATATGTACAAGACGATTTTTTTTTCATCGATTTTTCGAAAATGTCAACTGTATATGGCCCCTTAACAGAGCGAAAGGTGTATTTCATCTTTCGTTCCGAAATGTCAGTTCGAGTGGGAAATCGAAATACCGTGAACGGGTATCGTTCTCTCGTATGTACACTCGTAGCGACTCTGTCGGTGCATCGTCTCGCCTCAAGACTGCGCGATAGCGACCGCAGATAAGGACAATTACTACTATACCCACCAATCGATCGATCACGAAGCTCCCGCCGTTCAACACACGCGGTACAAGTTACCGACGTCACGGTTGTGGTATCGCGGAAAAAATTCGGTACAATTTCGATGGTTGAAGCAGTACGAAAAATATTGGATGAGAAGTTAATTTGCGGCTATCGCTTTATGACGTTGAAGCTTGGCATAGTTTGAATGCAACGAAAATCTTTTTTTTTTCATTTTCATTTTCCAAAATTTCCTCCGGCAGATTTGAGCTGCAAAACGCACGAAAACTTTTTTTTTCAATTCTCACTTAGCGATCTACGAACTTAAGCTGCAAAATATTATTTAAAATAACAATGAAAACAATAAGAGTGAAAATAATTTTTGGTGCATTCCAACGATGCAAACTTCAACCCCCGTGTCTCTTTCGCTTTTCGATCAAACAGCAAGAAATAAAGAACGCGTGTCAATGATATCCCATGGTGGCGACGTACGAAGCCTCAAACATTTCTTCGTCCTACGGAAAATTTCGCCCGGTATGACGTCAGCATCCGTGCTGTCGTCTCGAGGGTTTTTTTAGTCGCTCGATACGAATTCGAGATAAAGAATGTCAACATTCCAAATGGCGACGAGGAAGCAAAATTTGCCTGTTGCTTGTGTGGAATCTGCTATCTTAGGATTGTGAAGTTAAGTAGAAGGGAAAAGGAACATTGGACACTTTTGGGATGCTCAACATTCAAGGGACAGCCCATTCTCCGGGTTGGAATAGATCGAAAATTTTCCTCTTTTTTTTTAAATTTCTATATTCGTATTATTATCCAAAATGTTTTTTGCAGATTTAAGTTAGACATTCCTAATATAAGGAAAAACTTTGAGTGATTTGCGTAGCCTTAATGTTCCAAAATAATTGGGCAGGACGAAAAAGAAAAATATTTCGGTTGCATTTCAACGATGCAAAGTTTAAGACCATGTAAATGTACGTCAGATCGGATAGGTAAAAACGTATATGCATTTAAAGAAGGTCGAGCGTTTGACCAATGAATATCAAAGGACCACGATTTCTTTTCGACACGGATACCTCTAAAAAGTAAATTTAAAAAAAATCAGAGCGCAGTTTCTTATGACGATTGTGAATTGAATTTTTGAAATTTCCAAGTGTCATTTTTATGTAATTGATATTTTTTATGCGTCGGCCCATTGATTCAAAAATATTACCTTTCTCATTGTTCTACTTGTATGGTTTTTTATTTGCCCGCAGATATACATGTACACGTACATAATGGCGAGGGAAAAGATCGTAAAGTTCTGGATTCAAAAACACGTGACTTTCCACACCGAGGCCAAACTTGCGTTTCGCAGTTTTAATTACTTTTTAATCACACGAATAAATAGTGGGGGTACGTTTTGTGCGGCCCAAGTGAGTCCGGAAAGTACGATTTAAACAGCTGATGCCATTCACGTTTGACACATTTAGCAGAAACTCCCGGAGGTATACGTTTATGTTCTCTTCTCTAACGATGGTACGTGCTGCTGCGGCTTTAGGAGCGACGGAAGCACAGGCCGGTAAAACTGTGTCGAGACGATATGGTAAAACAGGAGACGACTGTAACGAGTGTGTCACCAGCATTCGATAAAATATACGTAGGGGTGCTTATTCAAATTTTTTGTTTACACTCGAAATAGATTATTATTATTATTCGCCGGTTATTGGTCGTGACCTTATTTTTTAAGTACATTATTTATAATTTTTTATTGTTGCCTAACCGTTTTTCCCAAGTCTAGGTTATGGAACCTCAATAAGGATCTTCGAAAAGGGTTTCAATGATTTTTGTAGCCTAAATGGGCGAAAAAAATTTGGCATAACGAATAAAATATATACATTTTCGTTGCGTTCCAACGATCTAAACTTTAATACCATTTGAAATGTCAAAAATTCGTTCGCTTACTCCACATAACAAGGCCGCGAATAAATATAATACTCTTTTCGTAGGAGTATTTATCAAATAATACATATTTGATAAATATGTATTATTTATCAATACATATGAATATGAATAATACTCGTAGGAGTGTTTATCAGAATAAACAAAAAATTCTTGAGATGTATTCCGAGGTCAGTGAGTTCGCGTCATTTTTTTCCCAATCAATAGCACTGATGCAATAACACTCCACCTTGTTGGGAGTTTTCTACTATTATTTTGTACGTGGGTTTTGATCCACCGTACCTGACCGCTCAACTTCAAGTGAGCACTGGCTGATGACCACTGGGTTTTTGTGGGGCTTGACATTTTGCTTTTGGTTTATGGTCGGTACACGTTTGAGATAAAAATCAGATGGAATTCGAAACCCACCGTATTGCATGGTAAATTCTCGATCTCGAACTTGCTGTTTGGTGTTCTCGAATAATTCCTAAGATGTGACCCATTCTCTCGAACGGAAGATCGCAGCCATCGTGACAATCCCAAAAATAGATATGCGGGCGCGAAGCGTTTGCGGTCGTCCTCATACATGTGCTCTTTGTTTGCTCATATATGAGACATTCCACGGCACTTCCGCCAAGCCATCTGTCAAGTTCGTTCAACAATTTACAAATTTGTAGATTGCCATTGAAATATGGACGGATACCAGCACCCAATGAACAATCGCAATTCGAGGCATTTTGGGCTTCATCATTTGCTTAGAGAGATAGCTCGGATAATGCAAACTACAAGAGGAAAGAGGTCAGATGCAACGCCACAAAAATTTTGATGCACACATGAAGATGATGCCGTCTTTATATTTGAGGAGTTACCAGCAATGGTAACGATCGTTCAATGGAATGATCGTATTGACAGCGGCCGTTTCTGAATGGCGTTGAAGTTTGCATCGTTGGAATGCAACAAAAATTCTTTATTTTATCATTTCTTTATTGTTATTACTTTCTAAGCTCTTTTTTTGCAGCTTCAGTTGATGGATCCCTAGCAAGAATCTTCAAAAATGTTACAGTGATTTTTGTAGGCCAAATGTGCCGAAAAAAATTGTGCAATAAGAAAAAAAATATTTTCGTTGCGTTACAACGATGCAAACTTCCATACCATCCTTCTGAAAAGTGATGCCAGTAGTTCCCTTTACCTAGGAGCTCCATACCCAGCTCTTTTTTCAATTTTAATGCCTGCTCTTCTCTTCTCCTCTGCCGTCCATTTCCTCCTCCCCTTCGCGGCACTCCACTTTTATTGTTTTCTGTATTATCCACGCGTGTCTTACGTCTACTCGGTCGGACTTCCTCGCGGTTATTTACCCCGCGCTGTGTGTGTCCGACGTAGTATCTAAATGATGAGGCTCCGAGTGGCCTCTGCGCGCTCACTGCTGCTGCATGCGGTGTAACGGTGGTGCACGCAGTCACTGCTGGCGGGCATTTCTTTATCACGAATTACAAATAGTATTTCAATCCCAGTCCCAGAGCCTTCCCCGTTCGACATTCCGTTCTCGAAAAGTGAAACGATACACGCGCGAACACCGTTCCTTTGTTTTTCTACAATCGTCAGTCAATGCTAATATCAAAGCTAGATACGACATTCCATTCAACATTTAAGGCGGAATATACATTTACAACGATAAAAAAAAATCGATTTCTTTTTTTCTCTTTAAACGATAGAACTACCCGATTAGAATTTTGCTACGGAGCAGACTACGGCCGCAACCGGCATGCCGTATTCCGTACCACGGCACTTTACAGGCCGTCGTATCAGGGCTTTAACCAGCGTGAAACGCTTTTTTCATCCGGCCCTGATGCGGATGACGGTTACGGACCTGATCAGTACACCTCTACAGGCTCTTATCCGGCTACCGTATCTATGCCTGATGACAAATAAAAACAATCAAAAAATTATGAATATAAAAATTCTGTTAGTATTTTGTATTTCCATATACTCTATTCACGTTCCTGCCTATGTGATAATTGAATTAAAACGTATTCTGCCTGGGGATTGAACCTATGCCTTCTTATTCTAGAGCTGAGCGCGCTACCCATTTGGCCATCCTAACACTTGTGTAAACTTTCTTATTTTCTTTCCTATCTTTATCAGTTTAATTCTATTCTAAAGAATGTCAATAATGTTATGTATGATGTTGAAGGTTGCATCATTGCAATACAACAATAATTATGGTTTCCCGGCTGATTTTTTTGCCCATTTAGGGCCTTTGCACACGGCGTATTTTTTACGCGCAGACCACGCGATACACACTTGACATATATGCGTTTTTCCGTCCAAAAAGCGTGCGGATCTATCGCGTTTGTATCGCGTCGTCTGGGCGTAGAAAATACGCCGTGTACAAAGGCCCTCAGGCTGTGAAAACAACTCACACGCATGTAATTTCGACAAAAATAGTAATTTCACTTTTATTCTTTTTTATATATTATGAACATTTATAGATATATAAATCAGTCATAATTAGTAATTATTTAGTCATTTTAAGTTCGGCCATTAAGAATAGTTTGAATTATGTATTATTAAATAATATCGCTTCAGTTCGTTTGAATATCAACAATTAGTTCATGTTTATTACCCGCTCGCAGAGTGTAGATTATTCGAATTCACGAGGTTTATATCGCAGACGTCAATGAAACCTAACCTCAAAATCTTGATTCGCCAACTACGGCTGCACTGATCCGGCCAACATCCGGCACAGATCAGACGTGCCGTACTACGGTATTACGGACCGCAGTTTGATAGCGGCCTGATCTGTCCACAGGCTGCCGGATCAACATTTCTAGTCGGGTATATATGTAGAATATTTTTCCAAAGTTTCAAAGCGAAATTTGAAAAACTTCAGATTTTACAGTCCGTCAACCCTGTGCCTCATCGCTCGAATTCGGAGCGAGCGTAAACTTCAAACGCGTTTCTCTCAAAACTGGATTATCGAAATTGATCTGCAGGATTACGGAAAAAAAATTAAGCCGATTGAGTTGAAACTTGGTAGAAATATTGATACTATTGCCATGTTCTACTTGACGAGAAATGTTTTTGAAAAATTATTACGTTTTCAATCCATATTTTATAGAAATGTTACGTGAAATGTTGATGTTTTGTAAATGCGTTCGATTCTCTTAAATTTGCGTTTTATTTATTTTAATTGCCGTCACGTAGAAACTATACACCTTCTGACTTGAAATTTGTTTGAATTTTTTTGCAAATCAAAATCTACGGGAAGCTAGAATGCACGCCGATTCGCAACTCTCGCGGCAACCTTGCCGTAACACTCTGCTCGATGACAAATTAATTTTAAAAAAATGTTTTGTATACTTAATTATCCTATTGAAGTATACCTAAAGTTTGATAATTGTAGAATAATTATTTCTTAGTTTAAAAAATCCCTGCAAATTGCCTAATTTTTTCCCGTCTAAATGTATATCGCACCTTAAACATGTAGAACATTCTGAAATCGCCATCGTGTACTCTGTGATGAAAAACATCTGATTAAGAACGTGAAGCTTGAACTTTTGAGAAAAAAAGCGACCACTTTGATTTGGATCTTTTCATTTGAACTTCAAACCATACTGTATATTATTATTATTTTTGTAATTAGTATTTATATTAATTTGAAAATTATTATTATTAATTTAATAAAATATTCCTGTTATTATTTGTTTTTCTAGTTCAAAATATCCTTGCGGGTTTTTACGTATTACCATTCCCAATTGAACCGTTTCTTATCGATCCCTAGCCGCACTTCGCTAATCTAACCTAACTTCCGTTGCGTCTACAGCCGTCTTAAGCTACACCGTACCGCATTTGCCGAGGGTACGGGGAAACCGAGAAAAACCCGTACCGTTATAGACAGCCCCCCATATTCTTCTGATTCTCTGGTGCACGCTGATTGGTTGATGCGCTAGTCGGTGCACGGCCAAGCGGTCGCGGCTCCGAGTATCGGCTATGCACAACGCTGCTTAACTCGAAGTACCGCCGGATCCCACCCTCGACCGCCCATCCACCGGTGTCAGTTATTATTATCATTATAAGATTTTATTGCTTCTCCTATCATAATTATTATAAAATTTTATTTTCTTTATTATTATTATTAGTATTATTATCAACTCATCCAGTTTAACTGTGAAATTCTCGACTAAAATAATGTACATGAAGTTTGCATCGTTGCTATCCAACGGTTTCATTTTTTTTTTTTTCGATTTTGTAATTTCCTATTTTTTCTTGGTCGGTTCGGCTCTAGTTGCTCAAAAAATATGGTAAAATGAATAAAAAATATTTACGGCCACCGGGACCACCCAAACAAAATCGAAAAAAAAATGAAACCGTTGGATAGCAACGATGCAAACTTCATGTACATACTAAAATAGAGATTGAGAGAACGCTATGGAAATTCTACCACTTCGTCAATTGCACACAGATTAAACTCTCTATTCGTTTTCTCCTTATTATGATAATAAATAGACCAAGTACCTCGATTTAGACGGGCAGTCTCGAATTCATACATCAATTCGAATATTAGCGTGAATGAGTTTCGCGTTAGTCCTGTACTCATCAAAGTTCGTATGAAAATAACGTTTATATTACTATTATTATCTCTAATTTGAGTATTTGTATACTGTTGAAATATTTGGGTGTTACGAAACCGTTTCCCCTTGTCGTTGCATTCCTAGCTACCCCTTCCGCTTATATTTAAATCATCGCAATCGCACATGGCTGGAGGCTTCTGTTGATCATCGCTGATTTTGGCGTTTCTCACTCGTTTTCTCGATATTTTCATACTCGTTGAATGTTGGGCGCGGTGTGTCCATTCTCGAAGTCCACTGCGTGATGTTAGCGATATTCTTTAGTTGGAAGACCGTTATCGGGATGCATCTGAATTCCAGAACATGCCATTCCGTCAAAACTATTTGTCAGGACATTTGCGACGGATCTCCGTTAATTTCCGGTGGAAAATATACGTCAAGTATATTTTCCATTGTCGGTGGTAGCGATACCCGTGCCGAAATTTGTTGGGGAGTCCCTAGATTCCAACTCATCCCTATAGGGATTTCGCCCGATTTCCCGAGTGAGGTCATTGAGAATTAAAAAAATGCTCAACCAACATCGGTTGGATTTTCCAGAAAAATATGATTTTATGATCCCGGCCACAAATTAGGCGGGCAGCCCCAAGATGCACTTACATTTCTTCAGGGATTCGTTGGGGACACCGCACATGGGGAGTCCTCATCGGGATCCAATTGAATTCTGTATTGTTTCTCGATTAACGCAGTTTTAGAATTCTTATTGCGTTCAAATAGAAAATATGCAAAAAGTCACGAGGAAAAACTCTACGCGTCGAAACATAACCTGCAAGTACCTTGAGCGTGTACGTGTGTGTTGATATTATGCCAAAGTGCAGTAAAATAAATAATAAACGATAATTACAATCGATTTTCAGTTATGTGATTTAAATCGATTTTTTTAATATACTATTTTAAGCGATTTATACTTTTTTAAGATTCACTCGTTTTGTAGATCTGTATATTTTGTTTAGAAACTCTAACGTACAGAATGCGATAGGATCCATCGAGAATCGTATTGGATACTGTTCTATATTGTGGGAATCTTTTAGGATTCAAATTGGATTCGTACATTGGATTCTAATGGAAAATCCCGATGACAATCCAATGTGCCGTTTTAGTATACGGATCCAACTCGATGATCCATTGGATCCCTGTCAGGAATTGAGAACAAGTATGGGAATCCATTTCGATCACAATGACAATTTCTTCACGGGTATACCTCTGCATGCGACTTCCGGCGAACTTTTGAACACATCATGCCTGGAATTCGCGATCATCGAGCTCGCCGTTTTTCCTTTTTGTACCACGAGCTATTATAATTTCGCAATTTTCGTTAGGTTTGCGAGAACGCCTCGTTCAGATACGAAATCGTAGTACGATATTCATATCGGAGGTAAACGAAAAATTCTGTTCTTCTATCTTTATACATTTGCTTCCGTCAATTTTCCTTTTTATTCCCTTTTTCTTGCTCCATAGAACTCGAGCCCTATACCTCCTCTCATTCTGCCCACTCTGCCGTTACTCTCTCTCTCTCTCTCTCTCTCTCTCTCTCTCTCTCTCTCTCTCTCTCTCTCTCTCTCTCTCTCTCTCTCTCTCTCCCTCGCTCTATTTTTTGCTCTTCTCCTCCTTCCGCTCGTGCCATGCCGACAACCACCCCAGTTTGTGTTTTTTTCCTTTTTCCCTCCCGTTCTCTCTCTCTCTCCCTCTCTCTCTCTTTTTTCTTTTTTTCTTCTGTGCCGTATTTTTTTCTTGCCTTTTTCCCAACGTTTTTCACCCCCCCCCCACACACACACACTTGGACAATATTATCGCCGTGCCGGCTCGGGCTTTCGCGTCCCTGCGAGGTCGTAGTTGCCACGGGCAACACTGAGCAACGATCGGGAAAGTATTGTCCATGTATAGCGCGGAAAAGCTCGGGGACGTGGCGCGTTGCGCGCGCGAGAGTCAGCGGGAGGTCTTGTGCCAAACGGGCGCGCTAGGATCACAAGGATGGTGGAAAGAGAGAAGGAGAGAGAGAGAGAGAGAGAGAGAGAGAGAGAGAGAGAGAGAGAGAGAGAGAGAGAGAGAGAGAGAGAGAGAGAGCATTTGTCTCTGTGCGTGTGCACATGTATATAGGCATGTAGAAATATATACACAGGCCTGTGCAGGGAACGAGCAAGGGCTTGATAGTTGCAGGAGTTGCGAAGCGGTCCCGGGGAGGAAGCGAAAGTGGGTGAGGGGTGAAAAAGGGGTTGGTGAAGGAGCCGAGGAAGGGTCTGCTCACTCGGTATACCCTCTTTCGTACTCGCTCTTTCTTCCATTCTCACTCGTTCTTGCATTCTGGCCCGGCGAGAAAATTTCAATCCTCCTGTTACGGATGTACAAGGTAGGTATATAGGCGACACGGAGGCCCCGACATCCGCGTAGGTTGCGCCTCGATAGAGGATAACCTTGCAGTTATCAAATTCCGGGCTACATTAATGACCATTCGTTGAATCGCCTGATAAGTACGGCGCGTTGCGGTACGCCGCGATCGCCGCTCGCTCTAGACAGAGATACGATATCGTTTTGACACTCGACCAAGTCGCTCGATCAAACGTAAATTTCGGAATGTCGAACAACTTTATAATGCCGCCGCTGGAATCCAAGGGAGGAACAATTATTTTCCCCGGGCGCACGATTCGTCGAATGAGACGATTGACTGGACACCAGTTTTTATCCCGTTGGAAGATGTGAGCAAACACACACCTGGATCAATCGAACGATTACTGTATTGCAGTCGAGTGTTTTTGCTTTTTCGCTAGTCGTTAATAAAAAATAATTAGCAATTAATTACGTATGAGCGATCACGGGTACTCGTATGTTCCAATGAATTATTCATCGTTTATATATGATTAATGAATAATTGTATAATCAATATTGGCTGTGTGGCGATAGGCAGG
>OX101794.1:7691397-7799334 GCA_944452715.1 Ophion slaviceki | reverse complement strand
TATATAAATCCACAAAGAAGATAGTAATAAAAATGAAGAAATTGAAATGTAAAAAAAACCTTTCATTGCGATCCGACTATGCATACTTCAACACCATCTGCTGCACGGTACTCTTACGGAACTTCGGTTCCAGACTACGAAATAAACGCCTCTCTCTCTCTCGTCTCCCCCTCCCTCCTTCTTTTTCTTATATTTTTATATACTTTTATTCAACAATTGTTTATTTTTATATTTTTATTTCGTACCTTACGTTTTGCTGTTACTCATTTTATATAACTTTTTTCTTATATACTCTTTATTTAACTATTGTATATTTTTTCTTCCGGACCTTTATGTATTTGGTTGCCGAAAGGTTTATGCCGAGGAATATAATAAACCATCAATCAATCTCTCTCTCTCTCTCTCTCTCTCTCTCTCTCTCTCTCTCTCTCTCTCTCTCTCTCTCTCTCTATTTGTCTCTTCGCCTGTGTCATTTCCAGAAAAAAATGCTCCTTTTCCTTTCCATTTACTCTCTTCTCTCATTTTTCTTATGGTACATCCTTATATTTTTCTCTATCCCATCCCCGTGCACACGTTGTCACCCGAGCGTCTTCCTTTTTTCCGCACCCTCTTTGCATTCACCTATCCGTCCCGTTCCGCACCTGGTATCTCTCTTTTCTCTCGCTCCGTTTATCACGTCTCCTCGCACCTTCTAGGCGAATTTCTGGAGTACCACTGCCACGAGATCTTTTGCGCGCGTGGTCAACAGTTCAACCCCTTCTACCCCCCCCCCCCCCCAACTCCCCCCTCTTATTGGTGCAGAAAGCGAGCACAGCATTCGCGTCTACAGTGTTGAGAATCCCTTAGGTAGGATTTGCCCATTGGCGCCAAACAAGCTTCTCATGGGCACACGCAAAGACCACGACAGCAAAAGTTTCTCTTATCATGTATCGATCGTGGGTATTAGAGTAATGCCGAAAACGTCGATATTTTTCCGAACCAATAGCAAATAATATTAGCATACGGTGAAAAAAAGTCATTTGAAAAGTGAGCCCTTTAGGTGCATGGCAAAAGGTGGGGTGAATGATTTTTAGGTATTTTGTCAATTTTTTTAGTAAAATAATGGTTTTTTTCAATTACGTTTGAGATAAAAAGAATAGTTACGAAATGCGTTAGAAGGCTTAATCGAGATTTATTACGATTATTTTATAGATTTTTCTTATAATTATTTTATAGATTTTCATAATTATTGTATAGATTATTATTATTATTACTCAATAGATTTTCATTGTTATTGATTACACCATAGATTAGCGGGTGTACTTCCGAAAGGCCTACACCTCCGAATAATTTAGAACTTCGTGTACTTATGTATTTTGACTCGCTGTTCACGAATATGATAGTGAAAATAACCGCGAATTTTATTTTCAAGGTCAAAACTAAAAAAACGGATACTATTGTAGTTTTTCCATTTTATTTTAACAAATACTGATCTTAGAGAAAAATGTATTCTTCAAAAGTTGTAGCCGATTAAAAGACTGATATTATATGTTCTATACAGGTTTCGTCCAAAACCATTATTTTCCAAGAAAAATAGGATAGTATTCCAATAAGTTTATTTTGCTAAACTCCATTAGTTTTGATGTTATCTACTTACGCACTTTACCACGGGGACGTTACAGTTTAGTCTTTGAAGTGCATATTTTTTTTTGCTTTCTTGTATTCTATTGTATTTTTTGCTTTCTTTGTACTTTAGTCTGTTTTTTTCGTACTTCATTCAACTTTTTGCTTTTTTATTAACAAATTGGTGAACAAGAAAGGAATGGAAAACATGCTCTGCAACCACCCCAATGTTGTACGCACCCCAAGATTCCACATACCCATCCAATGTGCCCAACAAACCCACCCCAGTGTTCTACGCACCCCACGATTCCACGCACCCACACGAGGTGGCCGCCGCCCACCCCAGTGTTCTACGCACCTCGCGATTCCACACACCCATCCGAGGTGCCCTGCGCCCACTCCAGTGACTTACACACCCCACGATTCAACATACCCGAGTAAAGTGCGTAAGTACATAATATCGAAACTAATGGAGATTAGCAAAATATACTTATTGGAGTATTATCCCACTTTTCTTGGAAAATAATGATTTTAGACAAAATTTGTATAGAACATAAATTATCAGTCTTTTGATGGGCTGCAACTTTGGTACAAGACATTTTCCTCTACGATCAACATTTGTTGAAATAAAATAGAGAAACTACAAAAAAACCCGTTTTTTTCCAGTTTTTATGTTGAAAATAAAATTTGCGGGTATTTTCACTATAACATTCGTGATCAGCGAGTCAAAATACAGAAGTACTAAATTATTCTGAGGTGTGGGCTTTTCGGAAGTTTACCCAGATTAGCTAAATTCGTTGATTTTTTAGATCGATTTAGAGCACTTAGGATTAGAACACTGTAGTGTGACTGTTCACCCGCTACTCGATACAATAAAAGTTTTATTCATATACCTGCTAATGACACATATGACGTGGTCATATTTTTCAACCTATGTCCTAACTATTTTTATTATTTGACACGTGAGAAATCATCAATTTAAGCAAAAATTAATATATTGGATAAAAATTCCTAGCGCCCCGTCTTGAAATTGAGCTATCACTTTCAAAGCACCTACTTTTCGCGAGAATTTTTATTCTACTATATAGCAAGATTTGTCTGTTGTGACAACGGAGAAAAAAATAACCATTTTTTGCATCGCCCTAATGGGTATACTTTATATAGGTCAAAGTGATTTCGAAGACATTCGCGGGTCGACTCTGTGGTTGGACCGTATCGGCCTATCGTTCCCATAATCGACATACTGTAAACCACAATGCCTGGAAAATCCCTGTGGATTTTCCTATACTGGGCTATCCTATACTGAATAACAACGAAACATCATAAGGCTCGTTATCGAGTAGGCCAGGCGTTCCGGTAGTCAATATTACGTTAATATAACGAGTTTGAATGCCGACAATGGTGGATAGCGGTCGCGATTCGGCTTATTTGTGCATGGCCGGTACTCGGGGCGGTGACCGCTTAGCCGTGCACCGCTTAGGCTCTAAGACCTCGGGTGTAGATGCTTGAGTAAAAACGTTTGTGCACTAGAGAATCAGAATAATATGGGGTAGTCTATACCGGTATGGGTTTTCCACAGTTTCCCCATACCCTCCGCAAACGCGATATAGTATGGTTTAAGACGGCTGTGGATACAACGGAAGTTGGGTTAGGTTAGCGAAGTGCGGGTAGGGGGAGACAGGAAAGGGTAATACGTAAAAAGCCGCAGCAGTATACGTTGGAACTCGGGAAATGAATAATATATACACCCACACTGTGATACTCTCCTGTCAGAACATAAATATCCGCATACCCCTGCAGATATTTCTACAAGTTCCCCTAAAAAAATCGGAATGTGACTGTGTTGAAGATAGCAACGTTGTGGTGCAACGAAAGTTAATTTTTCTTCTACTGCTCACTTTTTTCGCTGATTTAGGGTAAGAAAAGAGCTCAAACATTTTTTCTTATCCTAATGAAAAATCCAGGACGTTAATTCATACAAGAAAATTATGCATTACAATAAAAATGAAGACACACACAAAGCAAAAAAAGAACGTCCGTTGCATTGAAACGATGCAAACTTTGACGCGATGGAATGTGACTATCTTTTAACCGTCGACAAATTCTCAGAGTAGATCGTGACTACCGAGAGGTTTCTCCGTTCTTTTTAACAAAGTTTCACGACTGAAGAAAACCACAGCATTCTTTCCATACTAGCCAACGATATCGATGACAATGTCGGAGGCTCGTTATCACTGACATTGCAACGACCGGCACGAGTTTTATCGTTCCGATACTTCAATCTTTCACACTGAAGTGAAAGACAAATTCTACTCAAGCTCGACTCGAGTATAATTGTCGTATTATTAATTTAGACTAATCGCAATGTACCGTCGAACGGTGATTGCCCTATTTTTTTATAATGGATGTTTTTTTTCCGTCGGGTTTGTGGCTCCCGAGGTATCGCAGACTACAATTATGAAGCGGACATTAAGTTCATATTCCAGAAGAAGTAGGCGTCGCAACGTCGAAAACTTAAATTTCCGTCTCCAGAATCTCTTTTTTCATAGAGATTTATTTCCTTCAAGTCAGGATACTATGCCTGCTTGTGAAAAATCGAGGAGGCAAAAACACGGAGTAAAAGATTGCAAATAGAACACCCACTCGTACGATGTAGGGGGACATGGGTTCCGAAGCTGTTCTGCGGTTCTACGCGCATAACCATTGTATATGTGTGTATATATCCTAGGAACGAGGGCTTCCTACGGCCGTCGTTGCTACCGCTTCAAAATACAGCGAGAAGAAGAGTTGGAACGCGCACGTCTTGTGCGTGCGCGTCTTCTGGAATCTTCGACGAAACTTGACGATGCATACGTTCTTCGCCACTACAGGCGCGAGAGCCTGCACGCTCTGCCGTGGAAAATCTAGAGAAAGGGAACGGTGGAGCATGAGCGGAGGGAGACAAAAAGAGAAGAGATGCTGACGTCGTAGAAAAGAAGCGGCAGAAGGGATGGCTGAGGGAGACCCGGTAAGAGGCTCGCCCGCTGGTCCTACAGTGGAGGATCATCGCCCTAGTTACGCCCTTTTCACAGCCACCTCCTGGCCTCCGTGCTCATCGTGTATTCGGATGGACAAGGATGAAGAGCCGTGAGAAGGTTGTGGGTACGAGGAGCGTGACAATAAAAGTGAGAGGGAGAGAGGGACGGATGGAAAAGAATGAAAAAGCGAAAAACAAAGAGAAAACAGTAAAAAAAAGAGAAGTGGTACGTCCTCGCGGGCAAACAGCGAGGGCGAGGGGGTCATGGGAGGAGGAAAAAAGAAGTACGGGCCCGCGCGACTGCATCTGGGACCCCTCGGTTCGCTCAGCTTGTGCGAAAGGGATGAGGAGAAAGAACGGGAGAAGGAAGTGCGAGGGAAGAAAGAAAATAATTTCAAAAAACTAAAATACAAGAAACAAACGAGTGGGAGAAAAAAGATCCCGCGGGTCGAAGTCGCGTCGATGATGCTAGTGAAGTTATAGGACGGTAGAGGGAGGTCGGAGGACGAGAGAGCGTGGCATGGCTGTAGAGTGGGATAGAACGGTAGAGCGAGACCGCGGCGGAACGAAACGGGGACAAGAAAGAAGGAACTAGCCAGCAAATAAGCCAAGTCTCATGGCAAGAATAGTCCTCTCCGTAGAAGAAAACAGACAGAGAAGCTCTCGGCCGAACTGGAATATCCCGAGAGCGGGAGCGAGAGAATCCACGAAGACAAGGATGAGAGGAGGCCGCTGCTACAGAGATGAAGGTAGAGCATCCATGAGGGTAAGAGCGAGAGGGAGCGAGCCACGAAAGGAGAGGAGTAATCAGAAATACAAGTGGGGGAGAGAGCGAGAGAGAGGAGTAATCGGAAAGATAGGCCGGAGCGACGAAGGCAACGGCGAGGAAGGGAGAGAGAGAGAGAGAGAAAGTGGCGGGAGAGAAGCCAGCAAACAATAGTAGTGCGCGTGCACAGACTCCACGATTTTCTCTCTCTCTCTATCCCTCTCTCCGTCCCTCCACATCGCACAACGCGCCCCTCCATTCGCGCTTCCCTTTCGTATCCTCGTTTCTTCCTCCTCGCTCTGCTTCGTCTCGTATATCTCAGTTTCCGTCTTTCCCGCGCTCACTCACCGATCCTATCCGGCGGTCTTTGTCTTACCAACGCGGCGACGCGAGGTGCTCTACCCAACACACATGCGCGCGCGTAGCACGGCCAGTTCGCAGCAAGTTCATCCTCGTGTATGTGTGTGGCGGGCGGTCGCGAAGGAAGAGGGAGGGGGTATTGCGCGCGTGCGAGTTTATGCCCGCGTGCGTAGGTACGCGCTCTCCAGCCCGTGCGTGTGTGCGCGCGCATCGTGGTGTGGCATGTGGAAGGAGAATGGTCGCGGGGGAGGGGAGCAGTGCCTGAGTGGGTGAGTCGCACGCATACACACGAGGTGAGAAATAGAGAGGGAGATAATCAGTGTGGCGACGGCGCATAGCGAGGTGAAACGAGACAGAACCGTACAACGAGCGAGCGGAGGACGGAGGAACGAGCGAAGGGTGGCGAAGAACAGGTTTCCACCGAGTCGCGGCGGGCGGAGGGACGACGGCGGCGGTGCCAAGCGCGCGCGGAAGAGGGTGGGGGCGTGAGGGGCTCGATGCCGCGTCGGCGAGGGGAGGAAGAAAGCGTTAGGAGCGGTACGAGCGAGATAGTAAGAAGAGCACGGCGAGAATCATCGCCGAACGCCAGGGGAGAGAAGAGCGAGGAGGTGGCGGCGTGAGAGGAGGTGACGGAGAGTTGGTAGGGAGAAAACTGGAATTCTGAGTAGCAACGGCGTAGTCGCTGAGGAACCGGGGCTTCGAATTTAAAGCGATAGATCACGGTAGAAACGCTTCGCGGAGGAGAGCCTGCTCCGTGCCACACACACACACACACACACACACACACACACCGATCGTCGGAGCCGACCAAGCTCGTCGCGCCTGCGACGCCCCAGCCCGAGTCACCGATTCGTTCTCTTTCTCTTCTCCGCCCTCCCCTCTCCCTCGGCCCCTCTCCCCTCTCAACTACCCATCCTCACCGTTTTCGCCTCCTTCATACTTCTTTGTATACGTATACACTCTTGCTCGCCCCGTATAGTACACCTCTACACACACACACACACACACATGAGGAAAGAAAGAACGCTGCTGCTGCGAGGAAGCCGACGCGGCGATATAACGAAGGAGAGGAAGAGTTTTCATCGCGCATGCACACTGCGTGCGAAAGCTTTTTGCGCGGTTCCTCGCAATAGTAGACGCATTCGGCGAGGTGGCCACAATTTGCCACGGTCCCGTAGAACACGGAGCGTACCTCCCGGCCACCGGCATAAAGCGCAACTTCGAGGAAACAACAGTATTGTCGAAGGACACTTGTCAAGAATAAGACGTTCTCGTCAGATCAAGTCACGGATTATAATTCAGTCGAAAGAAAGAATGGAAGACATCGAACAAGAATAAAAGCGGACGGGAAAAACAATCATCGGGCCGCAAGCGTTTGGGAGAAGAACTACGCGGAAGAGTCGATCGCTTCTTAGCGCGTTAAAGCTGCAATGGGGTGACTCCGGTGCATTTCATTGTACGAAAATAATGAATTTTCACGATCCTTCCTTTTTATCCTGCTAGACTGATATATATATATATATATATATATATATATATCAATAATCATATGAGTGTTCACACATAGTCCTGAATCCTGCATGTGTACACTGGGTCTTCAAGGTTGTTACTGCGCCAGGTCAAAATGCTATCACCGAGCCGAAACTCTTTTCTCCAAGTATACATCTCCTTTGCTGATCATGCTGTGCTGTTTGGGTAGGATCTATAGTATCATTTTTTAGAGAAAAATCGGAACGTCGACATATTTCGTGGGCTAATCACATTGCGCTTATGGAAACCTCCCGATAATTATTCAGTACATTATTTATATCTGCTAAAAAAATGCTACCGTGGAGTTGAAAAAAATAGGTACGGTTGAACTGATTATCGGACCCTTGAGACCGTGAAAATGAGGCTTCACAGCACCGTTATAAAATCAATAATGTTTTTAATCGCAAAATGTGTTTGTGCGAAAATCAAGCACACAGCATATTAGGCTGTGCGAACATGGCAATGTCGTAGACGGCACAAATTCTACCTACCTTATCCGCATTCGGTAATTATGCCCAGGGACTTCGAACTACTTGATCAGGAAAATTAACGAGAGAAATAATTTGTTCTCGTTCTTTTAATTAGCAATAATAACTTAACATTCATTTGACATCTAAGTTTGGAAATGAGAAGTTTCGAGAAGTTTCTAGGAAACGTCAAAATACGCCGCAATTTTTTTTAAACAAAACATTTTTTTGGAACACCAGAAGATAATTAAAGTTTTTTTTTATTTCTTTCTGATTATAAACAGCTTCGGTACACACTTTTTCTTTCCAGCCAAAGAATTTTTCACTCTGACCGATATTTATTGTTGACTGCTCCGCGGGTCGATTTTGAGGTTATGAACGGGGTGCGTTTGGCTGGCTTCGCGATACTTCTGCCAACCTGAGAATTATTATATACCACGATTTACAACGTTGCCAATTCGTCTCGCGTTAATTGAACGCGAAAAAAGTATAGAAAAATAATTATACAAAGTAATGCAGAAATTTAATCTAATCATCCAGTCTTCTAAAATGCGTATTTTTATAAGAAGGTGTAAACAAATTGTTCGAGAACATACATTTGATATGATGATTATTTTATACCTAACAGTTGGTAACAGTCAATCGGCCCGATGCATAAGCATAGGGCGCTCCCCTCGTACTTTACCCCCGAGGGCTAGACCTCATAACAACCTTAAAGGAACAGTCGAAATTCGAAACCCAAATTTCGCTTTAATTTATGTCAATTTAAAAAAAATTATGAACGGTTTTGAACTTTTCGCTTTCGCAACTTACGGACCGGCCTTTCGAGAAATAACTCTGAATTTTCACAGATTTTTTTGAAGCCTGGACAACTTTGATAGCTCGTCTGTTCCATGAAAGATTCAGTCTACACATATGATCTTGCAATCTTTTCAATTGATCAAATGTATTTCTGGCCGATTCAGGCTATGATAATTACTCGGATACTGTTACGTTTTGTCATCACAGATTAACGACCACGAATGGAAAAAAAAAGATTTTTTCTTTTAAAAAATGACAAAAATAATCTTTGCATTCCAACGATGCAAATTTCAACATCATTTATACACCGTGTGTTAAAAAACATAGTGTACACACTATATTTTAACTATGAATTTTAATCAGGTCCTTAAAAAATTCTAAATATTTTTTCAAACTGTATTAAGTTATGAGGCATCGTTGGAATGCAATGGAAATAAATATTCCTAAATTCCTTCAATTGATTTCAGTATATTTCGCCTACCAAAATCCTACAATCATTTTTTAAGATACTTATTTAGAAATCTACAATATGTATGTATGTATGTATGTATGTACATACATACATACATAGAAATCTACAATATAAATCTACAATAAAGGTCTCAAATAATAATACAAATAAGGAAATTAAAATGTAAAAAAGGACTTTCGTTGCATTTTAACGATGCAAACTTCAACACCATAGTGTGTTCGGCATTTTTTCCAATCGAATTTTTTCACCTCTGGGTATTTTATTTTATGCTCGATAGTTTTTGAGGCTCACAAGCACTTTAAAAACCCTGCACCATACGAAAATACGCAAATGACCTTGGGGGAAAAAATTAACGTTTTTTAAAGCAAATTGGAGGCGACTTTCAACTTTTTTTTCCCAGTCCCGCTAAGATGGAATTTTTACTGCAATTTCTCAATAAAACGGCACGTGAGTTCGTAAGGGTAGAGGAATAAAAAAAAACACGTTCAAGGTCACCTGGTGGTTAAAAAAAAGTCGTGCGGTATAAGGAAAAGAGCACGACAGAGCTTGTTTTTTCTTCACCTTTTAAAATGACCGCGAACGTCGTTTTGCGTCGTTTTTTGCCGAGGTAAGTAAAGCCCCCCCCCCCCCCCTCCCTCCCTCCGACGAGAAATAGGAAAAGGGGTCCAGCCCCTATTGCCACTGTCACACCTAAAGTAAAAAAATTAAAACGTGTGTAACGCTCTCGTATGCGTGTTACTGCAACACCCATCACAACTAGACATACAAGCATTAACGCGCTAAATACTATGGTAAAAAGTTATGGCCATCGTGCGTGCAAAAGTACATGCAAAGTGCACCTGAATTTATCGTAACACACGCATAAGCGCCAATTAATTTAGCACCTAACATGACACTTGTACGTAGTTAACGCTTGGAAACCTGCCCTTTGCGTGTATTAAATAACCCACTCGGATTTGCCGTGTACTTACGTGTACGACACCTCTGGTCGATCTGATCCGTGTCCCGAATCGTTGTACACCTTGGTACCATATCGCGTCAAAGCACATGAAAAACTGCGAAAAATTCACGTCACAATATTGAGGTGTGCACCTTGGAGACCTGGAATTCCTGTAAGGACACAATATCCGCAACGTGTAATTTATAACGGGTACCTACTCGTAAGCACCGAAAACCACAGAGCTAAAAACGGATGTATCTGTATACGTATCTTTTTTTTTAACTCGTTATATCTATGTAATTTAATGTTGGCCATCAGCACATCTGGCTGTTTCGAGGACTTGACATTTCGTCAAATTAAACGCTGTTCTTGCGGTCAGTGATTTGTGTGGAAAAAATGTTGCCTTTGTTTCTCGTAAAGCAGAAGAATCGTAAAAAAATGGTTTTCAAATTTTTTTTGAATATTAATTGACATCCCCTTTGGAAGCGGCTACTCACAAAATTTAACATATGTAGACTTCAAACTGTAGCAACTGTTGATGTTAAAGTTTACTTCGTTGTAACGCAACGAAAGTTCATTCTATCCAATTCATCAAATTTCTTTCGTATCGATTCAGACTATGAAACATAGTAATTTATTTATACGTATCCTCGTTAGAGAATCAGGAGGTTATTTAAAAAAAGGATTTTCGATCATAAAAATAAAAAAATGAAAAAATCGTCGGATGGTCACGGATGGCCATGACGAAATTATTTCATCGATTTGCCTACGAGATCTTATAGTTATTTGTTGAATTACGTATCGAACCATGCACGTTCTTTCCTAGAGATTGCCGATATCAAGAGGAATATAAAGAAAAAAAATGCCCGGTCCAGCATGACAAACGCGGAAGTCGTAGGGCACTTGGAATTTTTTCCCAGGGCGCAAGTTCCGGCTGTAGTGACATTATCGATGAGTACGATGTTAATGACAATACCAAGCCAAAATGGGACTCTTATGGCAAAATCACTCGTGTGTCCGCGCCTGTGGTGGCGTTATACAGGCACTTATCTCTTGAGAGATAACATATCGAAGGAGTAGGAAATCCTCAGCTTCCCGAGTCGAAATTTTCGAGCCGCGTTCAACCCACAAAATGAAGGCGAGCAGAAATCGGCGTGAGCGGGTTATTGGGTATCTAAAGGAGGGTACAATGTTTGAAAGTACCATGCGTTAGAGCCTCCGATGAACCTCCGGCATGGCAGAAAGTAGACTTTTTGACTCTAAGGAGGTCAGGGAGGGTCACAATTGAACCTACGGAACCTCAGGTGGGCCTACTTCGAGCGCTCCCGCAGAACCTACTGCCCCCTTTCGGCCTACTGTACACGGCTAAACAAAAAAATTAATTTATATAGAATCTATTTAAATAAAATAGGTTTTTTTCCTTGTCTCCCAGCCTACTACGATCATATTTCTTTCAAATATATTTATATATGTTAATAAAGATGAGATTCAAATAAATCTTCATTTGCTTACAATGTACACTGTAAAGCTTAGTGTACTATATGCAAAAAATATTTCATTAATCGAAAATAAAATTAACGCATTATTTGAGAGCTTTACTACAAGGATTTTTCATCGTAATTCGTCATTCCCTGGCCCTTGGAAATTATTTTTTTCGAAGAAAATATTTGCCCTATATGCGCTTTGAACCTAGTCCTACCTACTCATAACTACGCGCCGCTGCCCCTATGCTACCGAGTGCTTATAACATTTTGGTCGCTGATATGGCATAAGAGACCAAATGAATACCTCCAACTATTTGTTGTATCACATAAGCTATAGATTTTTCAAACACACAGACACACACACACACACACACACACACGCGCGCGCGCGCGCGCGTGTGTGTGTGTGATTTATTAGGATCAAATAAAATATGTAGTTATTGGACGGTATTAAATAGATTGATTTTCTATAAATAAACATTTTTAAAATCAATCATTTTAATAATGGAATGCAATAGGAAAAATTTGGTTCTATGAAAAATCTAGTTAATACAAATTTTAAAAAAATCAAATAGACGCGGTTAGTTAATATCATAATATTTAGCGGGAAAAAATAAAAATATGCGTCATACATACACGTGCAAATATTTTTTTAATTTTCGACGTGCTAAAAATGAAAACAAGGAAAAATCAAACATCTTATTTGAAATCGACGGTAATCGGCCGTCGCCATTTATCAACTCATTATTGAATAAACAAAAAAAAACAAAACGAACAAAAACAAAAAGAAAAAATCGAATGAGGTTGAATTCTAAACCGACAATTTCAATCCTTCAGAACATGAAATAGACTATAATTAACACCCTATCGTTCCATATAGAAATCAACATTATATGTTATTTAGATATACACTGCCAGCTAAAAGTTTTCGGACACTCCACATAATCGCAAAACTTTTGAGCGCTGGATAATTGCCAAATAATGTTAGAGTAATATAATTCATTTCATTTATTATTTCACGAAGATACTATAAAGATCTATATGATTAAGTAATTTCACAGAGCTTTATAGTATCTTCGTAAAATAATTATTGTTCTACCATAAGTTTGCAATGATCCAAAGTGATATTAAGTTTTGCAGTTATCTGAAGTGTCCGAATACTTTTGACTGGTAATGTATATTCGAATATATTAACGCAACCACATATTTCGAGTATTATATATATATATATATATATATATATATATAAAGTATTATATAATATATACCGTCGCTTAAATGTTTGGATACACCAGTCGATATTTCTTGCTGCACTGAAAGTCACATAGCTTCGTAAAAAAAGATAACCACATTTACCGAACGGCGTTTTGACGGGAATAAATTCAGCTGTATATTGCTTTTCTGAAATATTTTTTTATCATTTTCTTTTCGACCCGGTACGCACTTTTATACGTGACTGATTTTCGGCTTTTTTTCGACCGTCAAGAATTGAACGCATGACTTATGGAAAAAAAATTGTTACGTTTATCCATGATGAACTTAAACGGGGTAGCAGGAACTTCATTTGCGTTTTTTATAAAGTTTTGTACGATTTTTTTCGCAATGTTATTTCATTTTTTGCTAAAAAGACTAATTCTAGATAATGCAATGTAACTCAAGAACTAGAGGGCTTAAGAAGAAATGTCAAGAACGAAAAACGTCGCGTAAGCTTATACTGGATAGACTGGCATTTTTTTAAAGAATTTTCCTGTGAGATTTTTTCTCACAGGAAAATGCCTATTAATCCGATAGAATTGGAGTAAGATTGTATACACAAGCATTCTTTTATCAATTGCCTATAAAATAATAATAAATCGATATTGAGCAAATTTGATTGTTTTCGCATATTAATATTGGACTATTAATTTGATAAGGGGACGATGTATTTTTATTAATTTTTTTTAATTCCTGAACGGGTTACCGATCAGATCACAATGGAATGATGATGGAGGAGATATCGAAATTGGGCCGAAAGCAGGTTAGGTGGGGTCGAGGCAACAGTTTGAGATTGAAAGCAGGTTAAGGAGGCCTGTGCTCTGCACGTTTCACTGAAACTGGGGGTCGAGAGAAGGTTTGGGAGGTCTAGCAGAGGCTACCCTGGGCCAAGAGGAGGTCTCTTCATGGCACTGAACTCGACAAATGAGGTTTCGTAGGTTCAACGGAGGCTGGCGGCTTATGTATTACAAAAGAAATGGGTCCTGCGAGGGTTCAGAGGAGGCTAAAAATTTCGACTCGGGTTGTCTGTTCACACGTATCTGTTTTTTATGATCTGGTCGTTCGCGGATAAGGAATAGTCGTGACGCGCATTCGCTATTCCAATTGCGCAGAATCGTTGATTCTCTTTCTCAAATACGGATTTGTTTAGTGTTTTTTGTATCGGAACGATCGCGGATTACTGTTTGAAATTCGTTATATTGTTCCAATACTCGCAAACTTTACTGCTGCGTCCTGGGCAATAATAAGGCGCAGTAGGCAAAATTAAGAAAAAATTCTATCACTTTAGGTTACAAAATTACCTCAAACGTTTTTTTATATAATCCCCTTTAGGGATCGTCCACTTTGATCTACGAAAAATATTTTGAATAGGAATAAAAGTGACGAAATAGGACAAGAAATTAATTTGCATTCCGAGGATCCAAACTCCAACGTCATGGTATCGTTAAGGGGAGAGATCTCTTTATGCAATCGAAAACAAGCGATGTTTTCGTGTCGGAATTATTTATTCTACATAATTAAAGTTTTATGTACATATTATCACATCTTTTGATTAAAAAAAAAAAACATTTTTTTTTAAATTTACAAGAGGCGGCTGTACAACACTTCCCTTAGAAACGGTTGCCGCTCGAGTTGTTCCACAGCGCACAACCTAACGTCTGTTGCATTGATCTGGAATATCAGAGCGAAGAAGTTTTAGATTTCCAAGAACCACACGCTCTATGTGAACCTAAAAAAACAAATAAAAGTGAAAATTCGCAACATGGTACTTGTTTGAAAAAAAAACGTTCTATTTTTTTAATTATTTTCAAGCAATTTTAGGTTCAAATAGACGGTATCTATGTTATGCAGAAGTGTGCAAAATTAAAAAATCTTCGTTCGGATGGTTTGTCAATTATGTCGTACGAGGTTCGTGAAAAAGTAGTTGTCAGGAAAACGCGTTTAAGAGGGGAGATACCTTTAGGCGAGGAAAAATTGCTGATTTTCATGTTTTTGGTTTAAAAGGAAAAAATTCTTTACTATTTTTGAGACTTAGGGTGTACGTTCTATTACTACTTTCCCCGCTTACATGGTATTTTTTTAAATTCATCTTTAAAATCGCGGAGGTATGGCACGGTCTTTTAAACGGGTTGAGGCGAATGTTGTCAGTCATGTCAAAAAAGTGAGACACATTGAAACAACATTAATCCAACAAATCGGATCTTTTTGTTCCAATCTTTGGAACAAAAAGATTGAATTTTCTGAAAAAAAAAAGGCGACATTTTGCAATAAAACAATACTTTTTTTTAATTTTCAAAAACACTTAGAATGCAATGAAAATTCTTCATGATTTTCTACAGTTATTTATTTTTATTATTATCTAAAATCTTGTATTGCAGGTTTTGGTTATAGATTTTGCATAAGCATCCTCGAAAATGTTTTAGTAACGTTCGTAGTCTAAATGTGCCAACGAAAATCGGCGATATGAAGCGAATAAATTTGTTTTTTGCAGTCCAACGATGCAAAATTCAATACCATTGTTTTACACAATAAGGTTAGAAAGGTTTATACCAAATTCCATCACAATCGGTCGACTAGATTTTTAGCTATACGTCACGGCAGTTTTGAAAATACAGTTTAAACGACAGTGTCATACCTCGGGCATTTTCAATGATTAATAGAGAAAAAAAATACTACGTAACAGCTGAACGTAGTAATAAAACATACCTTAAGTCTCAAAAATGATGAAGAAATCTTTACTTAAAAAAAAATCATGACAACCAGCAAATTTCTTCCTCGCTTAAAGGTATCCCCCGCCTTAAAGTTTCAAGACTCAAAAATGTGACTAAATGACCTTCCGACGCATCTGCGATTCCTTCAGCTTCCCCACGGAGTTCATTTTTGGTCAAAAGCTCTTCTGTACGTTATAAAGGGATCGTCCCCCTTAAGCATCGTTAATTACGACTGTAAAGCGTGAGCAAACTATGATTGTTCGAATTGTTCTATTACTATTCACGTACGTGTTTTGTATCGTGAAACGTGGAGCTCCGGAAGATCGCGATACATTCAAAATACGACTTAACGTGGCGCCAACGCACGTCCCTATTTAGCTCGAAATGATTTAAGACACATGTGTTACGTTTCCTTTAGCAAATGCGGAATTCTCTTCCGTATACAAAGTCGCTGCACGCATGAGCTGTTTCTCTCGGCCGTATATGTCAATCTTCGGTTAAACAGGCCATGACGTTTAGTAACGCTTTAACCGAATTAGTAGCTCGCGCGTGATTGACCGCTCAGCCTTACGTTACGACTTTATGATCGTTTTACTACAACCGCGCTCTACTCGTGTCCTATTGAACATTAGTGGCCTCGCATTATAGTCTCTCGTATACTACGAGGCTCTCCCACTCTCCGTCCCTTCGCCCATCTCGCGTTTCACGTGACATTAGTGGGTGTGCTGTATGTGTTGGTGAATTTTCATCCAACCGATTCGTTGCAATGCAGATTATTCGATTTTTTTCGAAATGCAGTAAATGTGTCTCACATTCCTAGATTTTATAATTTGGCACGAATACAAAGTCTTTTAATTCGTAATGATAAAATTCACCATATTTTCTCATGTACATATTTACAATCACATAATTACAATCAGTGTTGTTAATAATGCTGTATGGTGAAAAATGATAAAAAAATATTTTGCATTGCCACCATTTTGGTATGTACGAGAGGATGTTCGGCTTGCGTGGCTGATACAAAATGTGTAATCCTCACATCTTTCGGAATACACTGGGCCGACCACGAGCGACAATATGCTCGAAACTCGTGGTGCGTCGATACGTTTGGCGAACTTGTATGCTCCCTCAAAGTGCAAATGGCTTGCGGGTGCAGCGTCGGGCCCTGCGCCACCCTCTGGCCACAGAGCGTACTACTACGTCTATGAATTTTCTAGTTAAATCAAATAAAAAATCGAAATAGACACGTTTAGTTTATACGACAAAACATTTTTAAAATAAATAATATCAGATAGCACAATGATTAAAAGTGAAGAAATTTCGGCCGACTCAATGGTGTTGAATAGATTTTTATTTATATAAATAAATATTTTTTAAATAAATCTTCAGAATGGTAGAATTAAATAACCTAAATGAAATAAATTAATTAGTATAGTAATAAACTAATAAATTAATTAGTATTAGTAATAAACTAATTTGGATGCACAAATCAATACAAACAATAAACTAAATTAAACAAATAAATACAAATTTGAAAACATTGATTTTACGCAAATTTCAGTTGATTCAAATAAAAAAAGATCAAATTGCTGCATTTAGGTGATTTCAATTGATTGAAATTTGACTTTTATCTTTTATGAGTGTAAGTTATAAATTATAAATCAAGTTATACATTTATTCATAAATAACACAGAGAGTGTTTTAATAAGTTATAAACTTTATTAATCAATATTTATAAACATTATTAATCAATAATTTATACACATCATTAATTAGTATTTACAAATATTATAATATAATGTTATAAATTAGAAATATTTATTGATACGTATTATAAATTAATATTTCTTTATCAGTGTAAGTTTGATCATATATGGCATAAGCTAGATTTATACATGTGTTTTTCCACGTTAATTGTCGAGATATATAGAAGTTCTCCGTCGATACCCTTATGGCAAAGAGTAAAATGCATGCGCGAAATCGATACGCTCGCGGGTAAAGTTATCGATAAATCAGCTGATGCTTCCCCCAGGATCTTCGTACGATTTAATTGCGACTGCGCGTATATTTGTCTCTTCCTCATTCTTCCACCTCCGTGCGTGCTTTGGCACGGCACTTTCTTTTTTTCTTTGTAACCAAGTGCAAGACGCACTCTCTCCTCTCTCTCTCTCTCTCTCTCTCTCTCTCTCTCTCTCTCTCTCTCTCTCTCTCTCTCTCTCTGTCTCTCTCGTCCCCTCCCCCTCTCTCCTGCGAGCCCAACACGCGGTTTCACCTCTCGCAAAAGAAAAAGCCGGAGGCAGCTTTCGAAGAATCAGAGAGGTAGCAATCCTTCTCGGTCGAAAGAGCGCGTGTGGATACGAGCACGGCGTATATATAGGTATATGTAGCCGGAAAAGTATAGCCGATGCTCACGATACGGCCAACGGCTGGTACGGCACAGGGCACCCAAGTGTGGTCAGTCACTGCTGGGTCCGGGCTTGGGCGGATTATACTTATCGTTGTCAAGCCTGTAACCGCATTGAGCATCGGCAACTGATAAATTGCCAGTTTCGGACCAGCATGGTACTTCGAGTGGCAACCAGGTGAAGGAATCCAACGGGCGCCTCGATCTCAAGCCGATGACGTTTACCATAGCATAACCAAATTGAGCATCTGACAAAACGCCAGCCCCACCAGTATTGACTTTCGCAATCGGCCGATGGCATCCAACGGTCGTTCGTCCTGATCTCTGTAGATGAAGTTGCCGTTGCTGGAGTGCAATGAAAACATGTTTTTTTTTTCAATTGCCCTTGAAAAAGTTTTGATATTGCCATTGGATTTAAAAAAAATTGCCGTTGGATTTTTCAAAACGGTCATTGGACAATTTGTAAAAAATGCTACAGGACCATTTTTTCAACTGCCATTAGATTTTTTAAGGGGCTACATCTACCTCGAGGCCCGACGAAACTGGCCAAATTCCGATTTTTTTTCTGGAAGAAACAACATAAACCTAGCCGCCGGCAGATGATGAAGTTTTTTTTGTGACGTTTGGCGGTGGACACGCTCCAGCTTAAACGGTGCATCTGAAATCTGAAAACCAAACGGGTTATTGAATTTAACAATAAATACTCGTCGTTGACGATCGTCAATTTTTAGAATCATTTTTTTTAAATAACGTGACGGCGAATTGAACCTAGAGCACACAAAATCTCTGAACAAAAAAGTCTCCTTTTTTACGTAACTCAAAAAATGAAGATCGAGTGTAAAAAAAGTGAGATCGTCAACGACTTTTTAATCTTTCTCATCGAATTTCCTGTAAATTTGAAAACAATCCATCAAGTGGTTCTCGAGATATCATGTCCACCGACTTTGAAAAGAGTGTCGAGAGAAAAACGCGTTTAAAGTTTGAAGTATGGTACTGCTACCGCTCGCCCGGTCGACTGTTAGAAGCTGTAGCTCATTCAATTTTTTGAATATTTCAATGAAATTGTCAAGGAAAATATTTTTGGAACATGCTATTTTTTTGACCCACCTACGTACATGAATCCCATTAAGTTGCCATTGTATTTTCTTTAAATTGCGATTGGACAGTTTTTTTTCTGTTTTCAGGCAATTTTTTAAATTGTTATTGGATTATTTTTTAATTGCCATTGGACAATGCTCTAAACTACTGTTGGATTTAAAAAAATTGCCATTGGATTATTATAAATTGCCGTTAGACAATTTTTTTTATGTCATTGAATTAAAAAAAAAAAAATTTCATTGGACTATTTTTTGATATACCAGCGGATTTTTTTAGACTGCCATTGATTATTTTTTTTTTCATTGCCCATGATCAATGTTTCAAATTGCCATCGGATTTTCATAAACTGCAATTGGACGAGGATCGCCCCGACAGCACTCAACATTCCGTGAACCATAATGTCTTCGAAATCACTTTTAGATAAATGTAACCACATTACAAAAAAATCGTTCAAGGATCACCTGTTCCTAAAATCAAAGATTCGTTTTGAGAATGGTCGAGGACCGTTCTCGAAATGATCGAATGTGCTAACCAACATCGCATAGGTATACCGGGTTGAAGATGTCCTTTTCCGAAATATACAAGCACGGAACACGCACACATATAGATATGTATAGCTAAAACGGAGCGGCAGAGGATTGTACGGACGAATCGAGAGCATGTGATGCAACCCTAGATTGGAAACCCGCAGCGATGAAAGGTCCATCGTCGCTTCGTGGAGGCTGCGGGGCGCGCTCGACCGCGGTGTATCCCATGTGCGTTGAGTGGGCGAAAGCGCCAGATCTCTTGTCCCGATATATATCATAATTGCATATGACACTCCAAGTGAAATCGATCGCGCTCCGCCACCCTCCTTATGTGATCACATTTGTACACCCTTGTGACAAACGTCTTTAAACTTGTTGCCTTTATTGCGAACTTCGCCTCCGAAAGCTTTGAACCGAAGTAACGTGTGAAGAAAAAATATACTATACACTTGGAGAGCCCATCATGCAAAATAATGTGCCGGTTTGTCACACGACTACTATTTTTCTACCCACCCACACGTCGGAAGCAATTGCGAATAGGGGTGTTTTTTGTGCAGCGCGTTACGACGCGGAAAAGTATTTTTTATAGATTGAAATATTCGACAAGGCCTGGACTATGCTGTATAAAGTCATGTACACAGCGGGGGCGGAAAAGTGACGTCCTAAAGGAAAATCTAGATGCCTCGTATCAATGCCTATCCAAATCACCTCCGCATATGTTCTATGACGTTTTACGGCGTTGAAGTTTGCATCGTTGGAATGCAACGATTTATTAAATTAATTTTTTGTTTGTTTATTTCTGTCATTGTCCAGAGGCTTTTTCTTGCAAATTGAGGTTGTGAATTTCTAATAAGCCTAACTCGGCTAGAAAAAATGTGAGTAATTGACAAGAATTAATTTTCGTTGCCTTCCAACTATGGAAACTTGAACGTCATGATCTCTTGTCGTTTTCGAGAGAAAAGCATTTTTCAATTTTTTTCGTGTTTCCCTGTAGCATAGGGTTTTATTTTTTTCTCTTTTGTGTATGGACCTGCCTCTTAGAACTTTTTGAAAGCAATTGGGAGCCATTTAGACTAGTAATTTTTTTTTCATCATCTGAACGTGCCTGTTCCTTTCAAACCTTTTTTGTTTATCTTTCGACCAAAATCCAGAGCATTGATGTTAACGTTCAAACGATAATTTATTTATTGCTTAATAGCGCACTTTACAACGATAATAGAAGTAAAAATAATTGCGAGGAAAATTTACACCCAAAAGAGAAGAAAAAATGTAAGTTTTTTTCTCGAAAACTAAAAAAATGGAAGAACATGCGAGGGAGTGATGCGGATAGGTATTGATACGAAGCATCGAGATAATCGTTTTGGACGTCACTTTTCGGGTCACCCTGTATATATTCCCAATGGTTCCTTCACGTGACCTCGCGGGTTTTTCCATTACGACCTTATCCTTCTTACTTTTGCCCCACAATTCGCACTTAACTTTTGCAAGTTTCTAGGGAATTCGCTTTCCAAGTATCGTCTACATTCATTCTTTTCGGGCCCACGTCTGTACCGCGTTTGCACGGGGCAACAAAGCAACTGTGGAAACCCTCCGCCGATACAGACGGCTATATCATGACCGACTGAGTTCCAGTTGCGTTGCTCAGTGATGTTGCCTTCTGCTCAGTGGACACTCAGGCCAGTGCGCGGTCAAGCGGTCACCGATCCGAGTGTTGCCCATGACCATTGCTACTTGACATGGAAAATCGACAGGGCGATAGCATTTTTTTAACGATAGTCAATACCAAACATAAAAAAATAAATATAAAGAATTATAAAAATAGGCAAAAACAACGTAAAATAATAAACGCAATGAGCAGGCTCAGCAGGTGAATCCGACGATGCCATATGGGAATTTTTCGTTCACATTAACGGTGAGAACGTTGAGCTGTAATCGCAGATAATGCAATTATTGTACACACATGAAAGCCACGTGTCGCCTTTAAGGGGCTATACCAGTGTGAACGCTGGCAATTTGGATGATTTTCGGGATTTTTTTGGAAGAAAAGTACTCAATTAAATGTTTCGGAAAATTAAGAATATATTTGGCTATATTTGACCTATATTACCTAATTTTTTCATAGAAAAATATTGAGATCCAAGCGACTTATGCTTTCGGAGGCGCCAAAAAAAAGTTCCTCCACTGCTGACATGATTCCGACCATTTGAGTAGCTGAAACCGAAAAAGGAAAAATGTCGTTACACTGGAAGGTATTTCCTGTACAATGACGTAGTAGGATTTTCGAAAAATATCAAAATCTAACAAAATGGCGTAGTTATGAAATTAAAGTGTGTTTTCTTGCCCTATAAAATGGTCGTTTCTTTCAATACCAAATCGTCAATTTTCATCCAATCGAAAATATCCTACGTCATTGTAGAGTAAATATATTCAAGAGTACTCAGTTTAAATTTCAAGTCAATCGGGTAATTGCTCTTTGAGTTACAATGTCTGCAAATTTGAAAAATCTCATTTCGAGAAAAACGCGTTTAAAGATTTAACTATCGACTTTTGCAAGATAAAATGATTAGAAATACGGCCTTGAAATTCTTACAGGATATTCTTGAAAGTATAAAATGTCGAAAACGGCAACAAAAAAAAATCGATTTTTTTAAAAGTGTCACACTGGTTTAGCCCCTTAATATCAAAGGTTGAAGCTCGCGTCATTGCACTGCAAGAACATTTTTTTTCCTCCACTTTTATTGTTATCCAAAATCATCCTTGATAAATTTCGTTTGTAGGTCTCCAATGAGCAACTAAAAAAATTGTCAAATAGAAAAAAAAATGATTTCCCCTGCGTGCCAACGATGCAAACTTCGATATCATATCAATCATATTCAGATCGAAATTCGATAATGAACAGTAGCAAAAAATGCTCGATCTTTCGCTGTACCGAAAGTACCTAGATGTCTCTACGGTGTCATCCTTTCAACACTCCATACAAGAGTACGGAAAAAAGTTTTTTCCGTCGCCGCTAATTAACAGCAGAAATCCCCGCAGTAAAAAAGACTCCCACGAAACTTGATTAAAACACCCACGAGTACACATTTCCCGATGCCCATGGGCATCACACATAATGGATACGGCTTAGTTTTTATTACCTGTAAAAACAATATAAACCGGAAGTTGCGTTCGATGCAACTCTTATTTCCAGAGGTAGCTTCATCATCCTGTAGAAGCAACCTGGAAGACATCGTTGCATGCCTACCTTCTCGATACGATTGTTTTCCCACTTTTCCCCACGTCCGGCGTAACTGTTGACAGTGTTCGATGTATTTTCTGACATTGGAAAGTGTATTGCACGCAACGAGAAGGCCATGCCTGTATATTGATAGTCACAGAATAAGAAGTACAGTTTAATTGTACGATTCCTCGATGTATTTAATCGCTATGTGGCTGTATGTTGGAGGTTGTTCATGGCGGTCAGGCGATAGAAGCGTTGCGGGGGGTTGGCGACAAAGAGAGCTATACAGACATACGTGTGTGTGTGTGTACAAATGTACATGAGGGATGCACACACGCACACGCACGAGGGCACGCACGCGCGCACACAAAGACGCGTAAAGGCCACGTGCACAGATAGACGTTCGTTTTCACACACACACACACACACACACACATACACACGTATATGTAGGGAGGAGGGGATGGGAGGAGTATGGTGTTCCACCACGAAGGGTGCATAGGGGGTGGGGGCGAGATATTGATCAAAACCTACCCTGGCACCGAGCATTCGCCCCCCTTGCCTCCCCACGTCCCACCCGCACCCTGGCTCGTTCTCTGCCACCCTCTCGCCTCATCCCTACCTCCTAACCGGGCCGAAGCAACGCGCTGGGAACAGTGGCTCTCAAGCGGATCAATCTTTTATTTCAATCCCTTCGCGCGATAATATTATTGGCTTCTGCCAATACGTCAAATATGCAAACTATCGTGGAGTTGGCAATAGCAATGTACACCTACACGATTACGCTATGCAATGGGCAGTAATTGGTACGATCATAGGCGAGAATCATTCGCGTAGCTTGATACACACGAGGATGTCTGATCGATCGAAGATATAGATATATAGATATTCATATGCACCGGCGTGTATGCATGCCAAGATTGTAACACAAGGAAGAAACTTTGGTGAAATTCATTTTGGTATCCGTGCCGTTCGCTACTCCCGCTATCGTACTTAATCGCACGCAGGGGGAGAAGGGTGGAGGGTCTTCTGTCTGGGAGTGAGAGTGCGCGGGTGAGGGTGCGTGAATCAGCCCTCGAGGCGGTGTCACGAGCCTCTGTAAAGATCCTTCGATCCGTTGAGCTCGCACTCTCGCGGTCGCATTTTTTCGGCTCCACCACCGCATCGCGAATCTACACGTGCAATTCTCGAGTTGCACGACTTTCCTGTAACGACGCTTCTGCATATTCCCAGAACACCTTGTAACGAAGACATTTGCGAAATGTTCGGAGGCTCCGTTGTAATTCGCATGCCTATGACAGATGGTACGAGACGGAGCGATCGGAAGATTGAGGGTGCGATTGATCGGACGGTTGTGCTAATTGATTGATCATCAGGGGCTGGACAGACTGTTACGATTGTACGGGGCTCAAGTTTGCATCGTTGGAATACAATTGTCACAATGGGTAGGGATTTTCGTACGAGTTTGGCTATTTTGTCTACGTAGGTAAAAAAGGAACGTTTTCGCACGGGAATAGGTCTTTGGAGGACGGAGTACGTCACCGGGAAATTATTCGATTGATGGAAATTTGTTGACGTTTTTACGACCGTATCGCCGAAAACGAAGCACTTACTGTAAGATCTTACGATCTTAAGGGGTCTTCTCACTTTAGACGCTGAAACGATGATTTTCATGATTTTTTAAAATAGGTTTATATTATAGATATTGATGTAAAAGTTGTTAGACTTAATAAATACACTTTTGAAATACATTTAAAAAAATCTATTTATTCAAGTCACTACTTATAGACGAAAAAGGTAGTTAAAAAAATGTCCTAAATAATTGTAGGTCTGCGGTGTTGTTGAAATCTCGGAGATGGATCAGCCGAAACATAAAAATCAAACGGTTTTATATTCATAATGTTAATGGC
Organism: Ophion slaviceki; assembly: GCA_944452715.1. Lineage (NCBI taxonomy): Eukaryota > Metazoa > Arthropoda > Insecta > Hymenoptera > Ichneumonidae > Ophion > Ophion slaviceki. The sequence goes on along the minus strand of OX101794.1, from coordinate 7,774,772 downwards.
TATAGCGCATATCATACGATTTTTGATTTACAAAAAAAGTAAATATCAAAATTTAAAAAAATCCTTGATATAAGCTGTAGCTATAGTTGTAAAGAATATGTGGTTAAAATGTCATAAGGGTCGGTTCAGTATTTTCGAAGATTTGAAGTTTGTTTGGGTTACATAAATACATAACAAATTTTTTAAAATGTTTTTCGAAAGTGTATTTATCAAGTATAACAACTTGTTTATCAATATCTATAATTAAAACCAATAAAAAAAATGCATGAAAATAGCCTTTTTTAGCGTCTAAAGTGAGAAGACCCCTTAAGGCAGTAGTCTGGTCTAGAGCGAGATTTTTGACGTCATTTTTGGGTCGAAATAACTTTTAAACCGTTAAAGTTGTCTTGATGAAATTTCACATAGGTATTTATTGTTCCTTTGAGAATGTATCTACATTAAAAAACATATTTTTTAAATATTATCATGCCGTTTTTTATTTTTTTACAACATAGTCCGCCGAAAACCGCCTCAATCGGCGCCCACTCTGGGTGATGTTGTATGCATCTGAAAAAAATATATATACATATATTCTCAATCTGTATGAGTATTCTGAGCACTGGTAGTAGAATTAGTACTTAAAAAAATGTTGTTACTAAATGGCGGCCTGTCAAACTTTGATTAACGATATTTCATACATTTTCGGATATTCGACGAGTCATAAAATGTGGGCAAAATTATTGTTCGACTCAATTCTGCTACCAGTCCTCAGAAAGAGGCTACCGAAGGTATGTGCAACATTTGAGCTCGATCGGTCAATCAGTTATCGAGATATCGTGGGCGCCGATTTGAAAAACATAGTTCTGAGATAAACGCGTTCAAAGTTTTGATACCGTTAGATGAGCCGCGCTACCTGAGCGCGCGGCTTGCTTATAATTTCCATTACTCTGCTAATTTTTGAAATATCAATAAACGGTTTTCACGGGCGTATTAAGAAAGGTCTAAGGAATAATAAAATGAAGAAGAAAAAATCGATTTTGTCAAATTTCTAGACCAGACTACTGCCTTAAGGGCTTACAGCTAGTTGAAGGTTTTGATTTTTGACCGATTGTCAAAATATAAGATTTCAAAAGAATTCTCTGAAAATTTCATGTCGATCCGCTAAAGTTGAGAGTTATCCGCGTTTATAGGTCGGTCCCGCGAACCTCAAAGTTAAACACGTTTTTTTTTCTTCAAAATGACTTTTAATATCGGTGACTAAAATATCTTAAAAATCACTGGGCCTCATTTTCAGCTTTTAAAAGCTTCTTTTGCATATCAAAAAGCAGTGCTTGACCCAAGGATTTTTTTTCTTCCGCCGTATAGATTTTTTTTATCAACGAAAATAAAGCCTTTTTCTCATTGAAAATTGATACTTTCACTTCGGACTGCGACCATTTTTTCAAAAATCCATATTTCATTGAATCCTTCGTCCAAGCACTGGATAATTTTATGCAAAAATTAAACGCATTTAATTTCTTTTATTCCGTATGATCCGTTCCCGAGCAGCACTGGTCACGGCGAAGGACGTTTCTCAAACAGCGGTCTGCACAAACCATTGTATCTAGCACATTTATAAATATTTTTCAATCCATCAGTTGTAAAAGGTACCTGGAAACATAATCTGTATGATAACATAAATAAAAATTGTAAACCTGGCCACGTTATTCCAGAAAAAAATCCCGAAAACCCCTCTTTTTCGGCCACGATCTACGTTTAGCCCGTTAATGTAGCACATCTTGTATTAAATGGCACTATGAAATATTACTATATTTTATAGTACTCATATTTATAAGACTAATTGATATATTACTAAAAGTATTACTCCAATACATAGATTGGGGACTGAAAATATTACGATGATACATAAATTAGTACTATGAAATAAAATAATTATCGAATAACTCTACATCTTCGCGTGCTTTACATGAATTATTCTCACATACATTAAAGAAGTCAAATCTCATCGGAGAAACTCCTTGAAGCCTGCTGGAGGTTTTGCGCGATTCGTCAATGCATCGCACCATCCATGGTTCCCAGTAATTTCTTCCTCATGGGTTTTGGAATTTTGCAGTTTCAATTATTTGACTTTGTAGGTGAAGTTGATGTGGAAATTTTTCCATTTCTGATATTGAGCTCTTCATCCACCGGCGTGCCATTTATTGGCAGATCTCCAGAACCTCTCTTTTCTTTTCTTTTTTTTTTTGAATATATTTTTATCTTGTGCGAAGCGCTTGACTTTCACCGCTGAACGATATCTCGAGTGCAGCCTCGATAATTGCCTCCTTTGTTCCTTCGAATCGATAATTGCACTTTTCCGGATTTACACCTTTCCCCGCGTGTATCCGCGAATATTTGTGTCCCGCGTGTATTCTGCGATCCTATGTACATCACAACGCCCTTGCAAACTTTTTTATATCGCATAGTAACGAAGACCGTGCTCAAAGTGACAGTGGCTGACAGAAACATCTCCCCTCAACGTCGCTCAGTTCGGCTATTCTATTTTGGGTCTCAGCGCTGCCTCAATCGCGACGTACATTTGGACGATCGATCGGTATCAAGAAAAGTCAACGGTTCGATAATGGTTCCGCGAAGAGGTTGAAGTAACTGGGATCGAGATGTGTACTCGTCTCATTTGAGAGGTTCATACTCAAAAGTCTCGTTTCCAGTGTTTCTTAGCATGCCTTTGCGAAATTTTATGAGCTACTGTGTCTTTCCATATCACTCAAGACTTGTCGCTTCATTATCCCTAGTTTCTTAGAGACGAAAATATTTTTTTTCCAATTCCCAACTTTTTATCTGGCAAATCAAAGCTATTGTGAACTTTTCTAAGATTCTTATTAGAGACCTAGAACCTGAGTCTATTAAAAGAATTTTGGATAACAATGGAAATGGAGAAAAATGAATATATAAAAAAAAAAAAATCGTTGCATTCCAACGATGCAAACTTGAGAAACATTTCGCAAGAGGGTACAAGGAAACTGCGAAAAACCAGACCGGATTCAGGTGTCCGGTCGACACAGAATGACCAAATTCGCAACAATGTTGGACCTCACTTGGCCACTACATACTGTTGTTATTTACTGAATTATAGTAGATTATTTCCTGCCGAACAAAAAATCGACAACGAATCCTCAACACTTGCGAATTTCTAATAAAAATCCCAAATATCCCAAAAACTAGGAGACCCGGTGCAATATTATCGTTAGTGGTTGGATAGCATTTCAGTATCGTCCCATTGAAGGAATACTTCCAGCTGAAGAGCCCCGACTAGAAATGTTGTTCCGGCAGCCGGATCACTGATCAGGCAGGTTTCAAGATACGACCCGGAATACCGTAGAGGTGCCCACCTGATCTGCGCCGGATATCCACCGGATCAGTGAATCCGGAGAACGGGTATAACAAAGACAAACTGATTAGGCCTGAATCAGGTAATCTTGCGATGGTCATGTTAGGGTGCCGTTGCACTTTGCCTGACGTGGCCCTGAACAATTTGCGCTACTCAGGCTGATATGTGGCATGCATAGATCCGGTGGATATCCGGCGTAGACCAAGCATATACTTCGAAGTGCGTGCCTGATCTGCGCCGTATGTCCGCCGGATCCGTAGTTCACAGATGCCGATGTGAGAAGGCAGCATTAATCAGGCCCGCATCAGGCGACCCGTAACGCGACGCTCACATGGCTCTGTTAAGGTTACCTGTCCTAGGCCTGATTGATTTGCTTTCTCCCATTCGTGCTCCGGATGACAGCACGAAAATGGGAGCACTCCGAAAAAATCCAAAGTGAAAAAAACGGAGAGGCTAGGTATGTTTGAAGTTTCGGTTGCACTTTCTTATTAATTTTTTCATTTTCGAAGCATTACAAGTACGAAACACAATTTACTTTCTTCAAAAACAACTATTAATTCCGTACGCCGGTTTACCAATGTTATTGTTCAAAATGAAACTAATTTCCCATCTCACCAATAAATGGCAGTAACAGTCATGTTACGTTAAAATGTGCGGGTGGTATAAGAGTACGCAGTGCTTAGGTGTGTAGGAGTATACGCGTATTCTTATGCGAATGTTGTTCAATTTTTTTTTCACAGCTATACAAAGTATGAAAAAAAGTACATATTTATATATAGTATTAAATATACATAGCATATATTTTATATATATGGGACATTCCACGCCATTTCACCTAACCCGTGACCCCGACCATTTTTGGTTTTCCTGATTTTTGTTTGTACGCTTGTACCCCATGAAAGAAATATACACACCAATTTTTAGATTTTGATCTGTTCTCTTTTAGGAGTTATAGTTTTCAAAAAAATGTCGATTTCGGAAGTTTCGGAAACCTTTAAACGCTGATAACTCCTGAACTAATTGAGATATCGATAAATGTGACGATATAATTTTTTCATTTTGAAGCATGCTTTCGTTAAAAAATGTCAAAAAATCATCAATTATCAATGTCAAGGTTTTTTAAATTTCTAAAGCAAATTAAAAAAAAATGATTGCCTCTTAATTTTTTTCAAAAAATTCTCTAAAATAAAGTGACTCATTCTATGATTTTTAAGACTAGTCTCATCGTGGGCTCACTTTTCCTTCTATTTTTTTCTCCAATTAATCATATTTTTTCAGAAGACCTTTATCATTTGAATCTCCAATAATGCTACTAATAATTGAATGATTAATTAATACACACCCGAGCACAGATATGCGTGTCCCCTTACCTTATTCGGGTCGACGAGATCAGGGGAACCGTAGTTGGCGAATCAAGATACAAAGAACGAATGAAAATAAACTTGAAGTTTGCATCGTGGTTTTGTAAGGCTTTTTCCTTCGCTTTTCATTCGTTTATTTTCATCATCATCAAAAGGTAATCAATCAAATCAATAAAATTAAGTTTTATTGGCACAACGTAAAAAACATTTTTTTTTTACAAGATCATCATCAGAAGCCTTTTTTTTGCAAATTGCGGTGGTAACACTATAATGAGCATATGTAAAAACGTGTGAGTTATTTTCATAACCTAGATAGGGAAAAAAATTCTGTAAAAAAATTATTGTTGCATCGCAACGATGCAAACTTCAACGTCATGAATAAAATTATTGACATTCTTTAGAATAGAATTAGAATGATAAAAATAGGCAAAGAAAAAAAGGAAGAAGTTTACACAAGTGTTAGAATGGCTCAATAGAAGCGCGCTCATCTCTAGAACTAGAAGACGTAGGTTCAATCCCAAGGGTATGTAAAAACTTCAACGAGGCAGGATACGTATTAATCCAATTATCATATAGGCAGGAACATAAATAAAGCATACGGAAACAAAAAATACTACCAGCATTTTTGGAATTTTTTTTATTTTTCATTTCAGGCGTAGATACGGCATCCGGATCAGGGCCTGAAAAGGTATGCTGATCATATATGTAACCGGCATCCGCGTCATGGCCGGATGTAAAAAAAGCGTTTCACGCCCGGTAAAGCTCTGATCCGGCGGCCCGTACCATGCCGTGTTACGGAATACGGTATGCCGGATCCAGCCCTAGTTTGCCCCGTAGCAACATTTCTTGTCGGGGCACTCTAAAAACTCTCATTTCTCTTGATGCTCCACAATGCAGGCTTGCATTGTGGAGCGTATACTTGAAAATGCAGACGATGTCCGCTGCCCATTTACTTTTGTTAGCGCCGGCTAATCATGCAAATACATCTCAGAAACCAACATTGCAAACGTGTCACCGTTACTTTTCGTTAGACACTTGTCGTACAACGGTCCAAGGACGTTGCAAGATCAGCACATGTACCCTGTCCATCGTCCATTGGACACAAGCATCTCGTTCGCAATTCCTGATGACCCGCGGCAACAACTCGACGACGGTGTCTTTCTCTCTCGTATCCCTTCCAGCCCTTCCGAGTCTCTCGGCGGCTTTTAATGACCCGCCAATCACTTGGGTACATATTTTTTCGCCCCGCGTGAACATTGCGGAATTGGTGGTTGAGAAACGTATCTGTAAAATCCCTAGGCCCGTTTTAGAAATAACATTGAATAGATTCGTATTGCTCGTTTTATAGTTAACGATGGGACAGAAAATAAGTAGAGCAGTGAGTGTATGTATGTACAAAGTTCATGCATCAATATGAATACTTAAGAGTCGAATTATTGCTCGTCTCGAGCGATGACGTGAGCTTTCCAGACTGTGAGGTAACTGACCACACACGAGCCGGTGTAACTAACCTTCGACGTAATGTACATATGTACGGTTGGAAATCTTAGACGTCGTTTTCTCACGCTTCGCGTTTCGTGTGCTTTCGTAGTAAGCCCCATTGGCGGTATAAGGGTGGATATAGCTACAAGAGACACGTGAGCCCGAAGCGAGCAAGCGAGCAAAAGGCTTTCTCGAGTGTCGGGCAGCCCAATATATGCTTAGAGGCTAGCCAACTACCCCGCGGCCAGCCGCGAATATACCTTAACCCATATACTCTGGATGTACGGATATGTAGATATACACACGCTCTACCAAATCTTTCGTTTTTTCTCCACCCTCCCGACAGGCTCCCTTAACCGACCGCACTCTCGGGTCAAACCCTCCGCCGAGCACGTTCCGGTTAAGGAACTTAATCTCTTTATCGCTCGTTGTCGGAGGATTTGTCCGATAAGTCCGCGTGATGAAGACTCCGTATATAACAAATCATCGCGCGGGGAAGAATAGATATTTAAAATTCGGATACATTACCTCATTTGCCGGAGGAAAGCAATTTGTATTCAATAATACCGATGGAATCGTCATAATTGCCCAATCGCGATAATACGGAGCGATCTCGATTTTCGGAAAATTAATTCAGGGGGCTGGAATACAACCCCATCGATATCGTCAGCATAGTAAATGCGCGGTTGGCGCGTGGCCGCGACGTTTTGCCATGAAGAGCGGCATTGGCCTGGGATGATACTTGGATGGGTGACCACTTAGACGCGCACTGGTCCTGCACGTACAATGCATTGCGGAAAAACGGCTGTTGACGACACTCTGGGGCGTTTCCGAGAAACGGCGTACAGTGAGGATGACAAGTGTGGGGTAACAACAAAAGGGATGGGATCGTAAGAAGTTGAATGGGCATAGGAGGTAGGGTGAAAATAAAATATAACCGGATTGAATTCTATGAAATAATAATCGCGTAATAATAACAAAAATTCGATTTGAATTTGTCTTACATTATTGATATCCACAATTCGACTTGAAAGAAACATCACTACGGGTGTCCGCCTTCGATTTTGATGAAACTCATGTAGTATATGGTAAAGCATAAGAAACTATTACATACGTATTTATTTTTATCGCCGGAAAAACGGTTTTAAGGGGCGAGACCCACCCCTTGGAGTGAAGCATGTCAAGGGCTTATCTTACAATTTCACGCACAAGCAGTCCACCGATTTTACTGAAACAGAAACGAAAATTCTTTTCATGCAAAACGATCAGGAATCCACTATTGGTGCATTGAAACAAATACAAAAATTGAACGATGACCCAGCCCGTTCTTTTTTTACTTTTTTTTAACTTTTTTTAAAGATGACATATTGTGACTTTTTTGCCGGATTGCAAATTCAAGGGAGTAAACCACACTCCATACATTTCGACGATTTTTTATCAAGATTTTGGGTCTTGGGGAAAATGAATGGTGAATTCATTGTGAATGGTGAATGAAGGGCAAAAACGCATGGTATTGAAGTTTTCATCGTTGGGACGCGAGGAAATTTTTGTTTTTCGTATTACCTCTTTTTTTTGCACCATGTTGAAGTTTGCATCGTTAGAATGCAACGAAAGTTAATATTTTTTTTTTAATGCCTCATTGTCATTAACATAAAAAAAAAATCCTCACATATTTAGGCTGAAGATCTCCAAAATGGATCCTAAAAAAGTTCAAGTGATATTGGAGGCCTGAATTTATAAAAAAAAGCATTGGACTACGGAACTTTCGTTGCGTTCCAACGATGCAAACGTCAGTAGTATTTTTTTTTTTCTCATTCAGGTTACGAAAATCACTGAAATATTTTTGAAGATCCTTATAAAAAATCATAATCTATGCCTACGAAAAAAGGTCTAATAGTGATGAAAACAAAGAAATGAATAAATCGAGGGGATTTTTCGTTGCATCCGAGCGATGCAAACTTCAACACCATATAAATCCGTCGATATGGACCCGTGCGGGAATTGAACTAGGGCTTTCGTCGGGCCCATATAGAATTTCCCTAACTTTAATAGGGCCCTAATCGGGTAGCCTCACATGGGCCCTTAGTGGCTGGCCACACTTTGCTACTGAGGGCCATTAAAGGCAGAATAATTAGGGCCTTCAAGGATGCCTGATCGACAACTCATGTAAACCATGGTGTGCCCATAAGTTATCCCTGCCAATGGATATGCTCACGTGTGTGTAAATGTATGTGTTTCTGCGTATATGTGTTCGATTACATAAGGTCACGATACAATGCCAAATGTTTTAAACTTATTTAAATAGGATCTATTAAAATGAGATAGGTTTTTTCGTCGTCTCACGGCCTTCTACGATCTTATTCCTTTCAAAGATATTTTTTTATTCGTTTCAGATATTCTTTTTAAATATCAACTATATTCAAATCGAATAAATAAAGATTCGATTCAAATAAATTATTATTTGCTTACAATGTACACCGTAAATCTAAGTGTACTATGTGCATAAAATATGTCATAAATCCAAAATGAAATTAAGCACTTAATTGAGAGTTTACCACAACGATTTTGAGATCTCACGGTTTTTAAAAAGTGGATAAAGGGGTAAAAGAAAACAAATCCGACTTTTAAATCATTTCAAGGGTTTATCCAACGCGAAATTTTTCGCCGATCACGAATATTAATGAGTTTTTATCGAAAGCTCCAGATTACGTCGCCTAAACGCGAACAACTTCTTTTTCCACACTTCCTTGTTAGTATTATAATCTTTATAAATAATATTATAAAATGTAATAGTTTTGTATATCCTTAGGCTCTCTCTAATTATGGGCCCGAATGAAGGCAGCACCGACTAAAAAAATCGATTCAAGACTAAAACACAACATTTTAGTCTAACATTTCGGGGCGGGGTTGAAATACCGAACTTTGACTGCTCCGACGGTTCAAAATTCCTAATTTCAATGTTCCGAAATTCGAGATGGGGCCGGGTTGTAATTCCGAACTTTGAATGATCAGAACGCTCAAAACTCCGAAAGAATACTACCCCGAAAGATCAAAACTCCGAAAATCCGAACACCGTCAAAATAATTCGGCTATGGAAGTTTTAAAAGTATCAAATTTTCAATAAATTGACGAATGATTTCAAGATTTTTTTTATTAAGAAGTGATTTTACTTCAATTTTGAAATTTGTCTAGAATGTTATACCTTCTACATCATTTACAGTCAACTGTGTAGACTTTCACTGTCATGATCTTAACGGGGCCGGGCTGAAATTCCGAGCTTTGACTGCTCGGTCGGTTTAAAATTCCTAATTTTACAATTCCGAAGTTACAAGTTTCGTCAAGATCATGCCAGCGAAAATCTACACAGTTGACTGCAAATGATGTAGAATGTATAACATTGTTTAGACAAATTTCAAAATTGACGTAAAATCACTTCTTGATAATAAAAAAAAATCTTGAACTAATTCGTAGAGTTATTGAAAATTTTGAAACTTTTGAAACTTTCATAGCCCAATTATCGTGACGACGTTCAGATTTTCGGAGTTTTGGTCTTTCGTGTAAAATTCTTTTGGAGTTTTGAGCGTTCTGATCATTCAAAGTTCGGAATTTCAACCCGGCCCCGTTTAGATTTTCGGAGTTTTGGTCTTTCGGGGTAGTATTCTCTCGGAGTTTTGAGCGTTTTGATCATTCAAAGTTCGGAATTTCAACCCAGCCCCAATATTTCGGCATCATATTTTTTCCCTGAAACTGTAAGATTTTATATTCTTTTTTTTCGTGCAAAAGAAACCATAAGGTATCAATGTCCGAGACATAGGATGAGAAAAAAGTGTCAAGTCATGCGAATACAATTCTCAACACGGAATGATAAGTTTCGTGGCATGAGATCGATCGTCGTACGAAGTAGTTCTCGGCTAAAATGGGCACAGCTGTCTAATCGTACCGATAACGATAGAAAGATCGCGAGTGATAGTGTCAAAATGATGGCAGGGTACTGTGAAACCGATTAGGCAGAAATAAAAGGAAAAAGAAAACGCTCGTAGCACAGGGTTTGTTTGCGCAAAAATAAACGACTGTAACTTCCTCGTGAATCTGATCCGGAACTGAATCGAACCCAGCTCGTGTACCCTGCCAATTTGTGTGTAATCAACACACGTGTAAATTCATGGTAGAGAGAAAGAGGGGGAGAGAGAGAGGGAGGAGAGAGAGAGAGAGAGAGAGAGAGAGAGAGAGAGAGAGAGAGAGAGAGAGAGAGAGAGAGAGAGACATGGGCAAGATGTGTTGTGGGTAGGGAAGAGAGGGAGAGAGAGAGACAGAGACAGGGCGAGAGGTTTTATTGTTTCTCTCGTGTGTTCGCGAGAAGTAAAATATATCCAGAGGCTCGAAGGGACACGTAAAACGACACGTCTCGTGGTTCCGATACAAGATTACTTATCAGCCAACGACGGCATAATCTTCTTTAAAAGAAGTGCCGCGTGTGTCCTGCACTCACTTACGATGTTTCTCGTACTTAGCCATCTCGATAAGTCGGCTCTCGGCGTGACTAATCGAAACGATTTTTCCGTCCATCGTCCATGACCACGAAAAACGTTTCAATTTCAGTTAACTTAGTATTATGCCCTGAGTTCCGACGTATATTCTTGCGGATTTTTACGTATTACTCGTTCCCGAACGAACCCTTCCTAGCCGTGCAGAAATTGTCATAGGGATCCAATTGGATTCCCATACTTGTCTCTACTTTGTGATAGGGATCCAATGGGTCATCGCATTGGATCCCTATAGTAAAACGTCACGTCAATCCTAGAGGATTCCCATATTATCAAACAGACTCCAATGCGATTCTTGATGGAACCCGTCGCACTCTGTACGTTGAATTTTCTAAACAAAATATGCAGATATGCAAAATGAGTGGATCCCAAGAAAGTATAAATCTTATGTTAAAAAAGCATGAATCGCTTTAAAAAGTATATCTTGAAAATCGATTCCAATCACATAACTGAAAAACCATTGTAATTATTGTTTGTTATTTATTTTATTGCCCTTTGTCGTTATGTTACTAATCACTACACTCTTTTTCTCGTCACTTTTCATATATTTTCGATTCAAACGTGGGAAGAATACTCAAAGGCCGTTTTCCGGGGAACAGTGCAGAATCCAATTGGACCTCAATGAGAACTCCCCATGTGCGATGTCCCTAACAAGTCCCCATAGAGATGTAGGTGCATCTTGGAACTACCCACCTGATTTGTGAATGGGATCACGAAACGATTTTTTTTTGGAGATCCAACAAATTCCGGTCGAGAATTTTTAATAAAAAATGCTTAAACGACGTCAGTCGGGAAATAGCACAGAGTCTACTTGGATTGGAATGTGGCCTCCCCACGTACGGCGTCCCTGTCAAATTCCCATAGGGATATGGTCGGATCTGAGGACTCCCGAACAAATTTCTGCACGGCTATCACTCTCTAGCCGCACTTCGCTAATCTAACCTAACTTCCGTTGCGTCCATAGCTGTCTTCAGCTGCACTATGCCTGTAATTATTTTACCTATGCCTAACTATAACTATATTCCTATTATTTTTAGTATTGATAAAACGGTCTTATAGAAAAAGTAGGAGTCTGGAAAAATGGGCTTGAAGGTTGCATCGTTGGAATGCAACACTTTCTTTTTGGCTTTTAGATCGCTCAATGAAGAGCCCAAAAGATGGTCACGAGATTTGTATAGCTTAAATCTGGTACATAAAATTTGGAAAATTGAGTGAAAAAAAGATTTCGTTGCATTTCAACGTTGCAAAGATCATTTGGAAAAAACCGCAAGTCTTTGAAAAAAAAAATTGGGACGGCATTGCAAATGATTGCATAAAAACTTGGCAAGTGCCCGTTGTCCCCTTGTTCTCAGTCGTCGTCTAATGCCTGCGAATTGTACATTTTGCATAATTATAAAATATAGCTTGAACAAGAGCGGGATCGAAGAGGCCAAGTTAAAAAAAAATGATGTTTAGTCCCTCACCGCTTCGGGTCTTGTTCAGGAGGAGAAAACAGAGAGAAGCGCGTAGCAATCGAAGAAGGAAGAACGAGAGAACTCTAGCGAATGGTGAGTAAGTGCTCCCTTCAAGAAGGTCAATGTACAGGCGTACGCCGTGACCGAAATCACACACACGGTCGTTGCAACCCGCTCGACTGTGACTTCCTCCGTCTTTTGGCCTCTAATTGTCGTCCCTCCTTCCTCACTTCTACCATGCAAGAAACAGATTAAACGAGGAGGAAAGCGGCTTGTCGGGAAATAAATTCAGGCTCGAGCTTCTCTTACGTTCTCTCATCGACGCGACTCAACGGGGATCGAGATTTCGAATGCATTTTTTGTTCGGCTTTTCAGCTGTTCAGGAATTCTTTTTGCAAATTTTCGTGACTTTTGAAATGAACATTTGGGCAAGCTTCGTTTCCCGTAACGTGTTAGCCTCCACTTGCGATTGATCCAAAATGTCAAATATTTGTCAGCTCGTCCTCCAACGGCGCCGAAAACATTAAATTGAATTAATTTAATCAAATTACACTCAATTAAGAATTAAATTGATAAAATCAAATTAAATTGAATTAAATTTAAAACTAAATAAAAATAATTGGGTCGAACTGATTCATTATTGAGGGATGCCAACGAGTTGTTTATTGACAAGTGCATCATTTTCATCGAACTGTCAAAAACTGGGAATAAAGGAGTATTCTAATATTTCATCTACATATTTATTTCTAAAGCCAACTGTGACCACTCTCATTGATTCAAGTGTTTTTTTCCCCTTTGTGTCGAATAACGGTGACACCTCAAACTCAACTCGATTCAGCTGGAGCGTGTTCGCTGTTACTCTGATCAATGTACACAATTTGTGTGAATCTTGATTGACTAACATCCGAGCAAATGATTTATCTGACGGAGCAGCATTCTTTCTCTCGTTCCATCGTATGACATCGAATGATATACTTATTGGCCGAGGTGTGAAAAAAAAAAATTAAGACGGAGTGTCTACAGCTAGCTAAATACTTAGACATAGATACGAGTCTTTTTCCATTTGTACAACTTTTGGGTAATGTTCCGACCCCCCCCCCCTCCCCCCGATTGAACTGAAATTTTGCACAGACCTGCCGTTTAATATTTTAGGACAACACCTAAGAGATTTTTGGCGACGCGCAATAGTTTTTGGGTTTGTTTGTGTGGACAAAACGGAGAGCGCGATTACATATTTAGGTATGAACGGAGACGTAGCAGATATAGATATAGTCGGCGCGCGTTAAAATAAATAACTTAAAAATTCAATAACTCGAAAACTATTGCACTGGCAAAAAAATCTTCCATTTTAATAGGATCTACTTAAATCAAATAGGTTTTTTCTTGTCCCGCGACTTACTACGATCTTATTTGTTTTAAATATTTCTTTTATTCGTTTCAGCTATTCATTTTAAATATCAAAAATATTCAAATTGAATAAATAAAGATTCGATTGAAATATATCTTTATTTGCTTACCATATACACTGTACATCCAAGTGTACTATATGCATAAAATATTTCCTAAATTCAAAATGAAATGAAACACTTAATTAAGAGTTTGACCATAATGATTTTGTATCGTGATTCGTCATTCGTTGGCCTTCTGAAATTATTTTTATCGAAGAAAATATTTCGTCTATATGTAATTGAACCTAGAACCTACCTACCTATAGCTACCCACGCTGCTCCTATGCTACCGAGTGCTTGCAACATCTTGGTCGCAGAAACGGCATAAGAGACCAAATGAATTCCTATAATTATTTGTGGTATCACATAAACTATATCAGTTAGTTAATATCATTGTGATAATTAGAGAGTTTTGTCGAATAACATGCTATAGATTTTTCAAACATACACACACACACACACACACACACCATTTCTCTCTCTCCACCCTCTCTACCCCCACCCCCCTTCGATGCGTGTGTTGCAATAATAACAGACCATTATTTCAATCGAATAGAAAAATGGTTGAGTTTACGAAAATTGTATTTCATTTGAATAAAAAAAATGTAATAGATACATTTAGTGGATTCAACTAAATTGTATTTTGAACAGATAAAACCGATACACAGATTTATTAGGATAAAATAAAATATTTAGTTATTGGACGATATTAAATAGATTTTGATTTGAATAAATAAATATATTTAAAATAAACAATTCCAATAATGTAATACAATAGGAAAAATTTCATTTCACGAAAAATCGAATTAATTCGAATTAAAAAAGTCAATTAGATGCGGTTAGTTTGTTATGTTGATTTCCACTTGTATACCCTTTCGGGCTTTTACATTCTCCGTTCCGTCCCACCTTGCTTCGCTTCCATTATTCTTAAACTTAGATTTGGAATGACCGATAAATTACATTTACATTTACACTACAGTACATTAAGTTAAAAATTACATTTCTCCTTCCCCTTCTCTTTCAGTCGCCCCTGCCCTTCTTTTCGCTATCTTTTCAAACTGAATCACCATCTCACACATTTCCTCAATTAGATGCGGTTAGTTAATATCAATAGAATTTTTCTGTCAGTGTGCGAGTCGCCAAAAGTTCCTTTAGGGGTTGTCTTAGAATACTAAAAGAAAGGTCTGTGCAAAATTTCAGCTCGTTCGGAGGGACGAGATTCGGAACCTTATCCCAACTTTTAAACACGGGAAAATGTGGGTGGATCATTCGATGTACACATCTATGGGCAAGAGTGATTTCTAAGACATTCGACGACCAGAACCTAACAAGCAGTCCTCGTTGTCCTCATACCTAATATTTTGAAGCCTCAATGTCTTCAAAATGAACTTTAGACGAATACGGGTATATTCAAAATCAAGAATTCGTTTTTTTTCACATTAAAGATTGTCCTCAAAACAGCCATATGCCAGACGGTCCGATCGACAATACATATACATGTATATCCTCGATCAGACCGTCTGACATTTCTAACAGCACACAGCACTGAGTACACGCTTTCCCTTTCGACCCACTTTTTCAATCCATTGAATGGAGAGCGTGCACACTTACACATGTACACACACACACACGGGCACACTTCCCGCGCAGGTATATCCATTCTCGGGTGACCATCGTCGTCATCTTCATCATCATTTTTTTCATACGAGCCCGGTGTTATAATCCGCTCGACAAGACCCAGTTACTCTGGAAACAAGTATACACTGTGGTGTCTCTGTTAGAAAGTCGGCATCATCCTAGATCATCATACATGAATCTTTTCTTTGTTCAACTCATCTACTCGACCAATGAAAAAAAGTCACCCGCGTTGCTCATTGTACTCAAAATAACGGCGCATTTTTTGGCATCAATCGCACTATTTTATACGCGCTGGTATTATTCATCGATCATTATCGAGCGTTAAGCAGTATGTACACGTTTACACTCGAACTTTTTGCGTATTTTCATAAGTTCAAACAACATGACAAATCAGTTTCACCCCAGTTGCTTATTCTTGGCAGGTTCATCCTGTCACTCGGTCTCTCTTCCTCTGTCTCCCTTTCTTCCTCGACTCCACTCGGAGCCACACTTTGTGTGTATTTCCGCGTACATACACGCGGCCGACACTCCGTCGGGACACGAAGCAGCAATTGTTGCAATTTGTCGCTCGTTTTTTCTCCTTCGCTCCAGATTTAGCCGCGTTCCGTCACGAAGCTCGCGGCGCGGCGCTTTTCCCGCTACGATCAAGATCATCCGTAGGAAGAAACGGCGAGGCGGTGAGGGAAAGAGGAACACGAAGAGAGAGTGAGAGGGCGGGGAGGGGGGGGGGGTAGGAACGCATGTTCCTGGTTTGTGTAAAAAAAAAATCGTGCGTCTCTTCAGCTACTTTTTTCTTCGATCTCCTTCGTGTCTTTTTCCTTATTCGCAACGCACCCGCGGAATCACGTCATAGCAACGTGAAAGGTATTCGTCGCTTATACTTTTAATTCTCTTCTTTCTCATAAACTATTATGCACTCAATGTGCATAATTGAGTGCATTGCATTGAGTGCATTGAGCAAAACGGACATAGTCGGGCCGTGAGCTCAATGCTCACGGCCCGACTATGTCCGTTTTGCTCAATTCAATGTTTGTGCTTATTCTCCAATTTTTCGGACATTTTATTTTGAGTATGTTTTTCGTTTGTTACTCGTGTGTGTATGTGTGTGTGTGTGCGTGTGTGCGTGCGTGCGTGTGTGTGTGTGTGCGTGTAGCTGTGTGCAGGAAGTATATATTCGGGGATAGGAAGGAATCTATGTAAAGTGCGCTTTTAGTACATCTGCCCGTGCAGAAATGTGACCAGGCATTCCCTACTTTGTGTCTGGCCCTGACCGGACTTGCCTTGTCTGATTTACCTGAACGGGCCCTCCCATGGAACAAACCGGGAAGATCGCTCAATCGTTTCTTATGGCTTGCCGTCTATGTTTGGAAATGACAATCTTCTGTCGGGGATACATTCCAAGCAAGTACATCTTCACGTAATGTCTACCCGGCCAGAACATTGACATGTCTTGAAAAGTAGAGCCTATGTCTTTAAGAATTGTGTAAAGCTACGTTGTTTTTAACCTCATCAAAGATATTAATAATTGATTAGGATGAAACTAATACATGTGTTGTAATTCTATTCACTATTGAAAACACTCATTTCGTCAATGATAATCGACGAGGATAAGAATGCTTATCATATATACCAGGATTACAATAACCAATTATTTGAGCATAACGAATAGCCGAATTATTTAATGAGGCAAAAAAATGTGGAGGCGGGTGATTCGTGGTTTCTTAAGGTTGTTATGGGGTTTAATAAACATATTACCACCGAGCTGAAATTTTTTCTGGACCTTTATTTAACCTCTTTGCTGATCATCCTGCGCAGTTTGAATACGATCGACAGTACCGTTTTTTTTTTATTTTTAAATCGGCAACTCGACGTATTTCGTGGGCTAATTACATTACGCTTATGGAAAACGCCCGATCATTTTTCAGTACATTATTAATATCTGCTAAGTGAAGGTTACCACGGAGCTGAAAAAATAGTTACAGGTCGACTAATTATCGGACTAACCCTTGGTACCGTGGAAATGAGGATTCACAGTAGCGTTATAAAATTATTAATGTTTTTGATAGCGAATTTGTGCGAAAATCAAGCACACAAAATATTAGACTGTGCAAAGATGGCAACGTCGTAGACAGCAAAAATGCTACGTATCTTATTCGTATTCGGTAATTATGCCCGGGAACCTCAAACTACTCGGTCAGGATAATTAACAACGAATATTATTGGTACTTATTCTCTCAAATAGTAATAATTACTCAATATTAATTTGATAACTATGTTCAGAATTTATACATTTATAGATGTTTCTAGACTTTTTTTCATGCATACATTTTTTTTAGAATATCGGTAAATTATTAAAGTTTTTGATTTCTTCGAGATTATAGACAAATTTAGTACACACTTTTTCTTTCCAGCGGAATTTTCTTCACTCGGACCGATATTCGTTTTTGACAGCTCCTTGGGCCGATATTGCGGTAACGAACAGGGCGCATAACTTCGCTACACTTCTGCCAACCTGAGCATTATGATATACCGCGATTTACGACCTTGCCAATTCCTTTCGCGTTAATTGAGCGAGAAAATGTTGTAGAAAATAATTCACCGAATCACCGAATCACCGAATGTTCAAAAATGCATATTTTTACAAATAGATGTAGAAAAATATTTCGAAAACGCACGTTCAATATGACGATTATTTGAAAGCTAACAGTTGGTATCAGCCAATCGGCTCCGTGCATAAGCATAGGGTGCTCCCCTCGTACTTCGCCCCCGACAGCTAAACCCCATAACAACCTCAACGCCTTGTCGCCATGTTGGGAAATACCAATGTTCTGGCCGGGAAGACATTACCTGAATGTATTTCGCCAACAATCCGCCAGGTCGCTACAAGCGAATCGCTTTGCGTAAGCAAGGTACAATCGTACAAGGATAAAAGTTCGACCTGTGCGTTGTACCACGTGTAGAAGTGCGCTGCTTACAGCGTGCACTTACGCTTATGATTTTGCGATATTTGTAAAATAACCCTCTGGACTTGAGGCTTTTTTCGCTCGGATAATGAATTATCAGCGAGAGTCACCTCTCGAGTGCACAGGGATAATAAGTATCAGTATGTCATCTAATACTATCTATTTTACTCGGGTAGATCGCCAAAAGCCTTTCTAGTACTTGGTCGTTGTTCTGTCTAGTTTCCAATCAGCTCCCAGTGAAGGGAACGGCGGATCGGGGCCTGGCCTCAGACTCGTTACATGGCGAACCTGATCCACGCTGGGCGGCCTGACAATGGCCTGATATTATTTAAGAAAGCCAGATCAGGGGCAGACATTTTCCTGTCTCAAACTCCTACAAGGGTGGCTGCTTTGAGGACGGTATTTATCTTCGTGTAAATGCGTTTACCTTCATCCGAGGATGGTTTTGAAGACATTGGGATATCTGTAGTTTCGGATACATGGACAATCGGCGATTGTGAGGACGATGCGTACAGGGTGAGGCAACGACTCTATTAGCGATGGACATTTTTTAACCCATCAGACTTAGGTGAAAACTTTCCCTGAAAACGTTGCACAGTTCGAAGGGGGTCATCGAGTCGTGGTCACGTGGTTCATTTGGGTGGAGGCATTTTGAAGATTCCAAGGTCACCACTATTTTTGTGGGGGGGGGGGGGACCACTGTTTTTTTTTTTTCATTACTTCATCTAGGAACTGGAAATAAGTTCACACACCAAAGTTCAAGATAATATGTCAAGATTTAACATAAAATATCGATAAAACTGGAACTTTAATGTTTTTAGCCTGAAATAGGATTGAAAAACAGTGCGAATACTTACTGTTATAGAAGATGCTCGAAGTGATGCCCGCCACTTTCGGTGTACGCTTGCAATCTGACTCATTATGATTGTGTTGCCTTATTAATCACCTCTGTATTAACGAACAGGCATCAACGAAAATATATTATTCTTTCTTGCATATCTTGGGGAGTAATCGGCACTTTATTGTACACCGTGTCTCTCAAAGTCTCAAACGAACCCAAACAAAGTGTTAACAATCACTTTGAGGATCTTTTATAGGCGTAAGGCTTTGCACCGTTTTTCATATCGATTCTAGATCAGAAGCGATGAAATTTCTTCTTTATCGACTTTTGCTACTAAATCTAGATCGATCGTTTTGAAATTTAATGTGTGAATTTATTATTAGTTCCGTGACAAAATTCTGAAAAAACATAGTGGTCCCGTTTTAAAGAGCGGAGGTGACCTTGGAATCTCCAGAGTTTTCTCCTGAGTCTGATAGGGTAGAAAATGTTTCTACTGCTAATAATTGTCGTCTCACTCGGTGTATATATATATATATATATATATATATATATATATATATATATATATATATATATATATATATATATATATATATATATATATATATATATATATATATATATATATATATATATATATATATATATATATATATATATATATATATATATATAAATTTTCTTACTTTCAATACCCTTGCGGGTTTTTACGTATCACCCATTCCCAATTGGTGATACGTAAACTACTACTACTACCCGCACTTCGTTGATCTAGTCTAACTTCCGTTGCGTCCATAGTTGTCTTAAGCTACCGCTTTTAGCGAGCACGGGAGCTATGGAAAACCCGTACTGTTATAGACGGTCCCTCATTCTTCTGATTCTCTGATGCACAGACGTTTCTTACTGAAGTATCTACACCAAGGTCTCAGAAGTACTGGCCCTCTACTGACTGGTTGATGCGCCAGTCGGTGCAGGGCCTTGCGATCACCGCTCCGAGTATCGGCCACGCACAATGCTGCTCAACTCGAAGTGCCGCCGCAGCCGAACCCCGAACGCACATCACCAGTGTTGATCAATGTGTGTGTGTGCGCGTGTGTGCGTGTGCGTGTGTGCATGTGTGTGTGTGTGTGTGTGTGTGTGTGTGTGTGTGTGTGTGTGCGCGCGCGTGCGTGCGTGCGCGCGCGCGCGTGTGCGTGCGTGTGTGCATGTGTGTGTGTGTGTGTGTGTGTGTGTGTGTGCGTGCGTGCGTGCGTGTGTGTGTGTGTGCGTGTGTGTGTGTGCGAAATATACGGGTGTCCCCTTTTAATATTACACCTCATTTATCTGGAAAAATGCTGCTCGATAAAGTATTGAGTATAGCGAAACTTTGAGGGTTCAATGGGGACGTTCGAAATAATTTTTTTTGCTCCCCCATTCAAATTAGCGACGTAAAGATAGCTAATATATTCTTTTAAAATGGAAATATGACTTTTTTCACCAAAAAACTCGTTTGGCCAAAACTAACAACTCTTATACGAATTTTTTTTTATCAAGTCCGTCATTTTTAGGTTAGAACACCATTTGTGACTATTTTAACGCTATTCAGCATGTACGACGAAGAGGTGAAGTCTTCAACATTCCAAGTGTAATTGTGCATGTGGGGGCGTGAGTTTGTTTACGTTATCAAACAAACCCAAAGAACCCCAATTTTTCAGTGAAAAAAATCATGTTTCCACTTTGGAAAAACACGTCGGCCATCTTTACGTTGCTATTTTAAAGTTTGGACCAAGTTTTTTTTAACGTCCCCCTTTGAATGTTAAAAGTTTCACTGTATTGAATACTTTACGGGAGCAGTTTTTTTCGAGATAAATCACCTGTAAGATTAAAATGAGACACCGGGTATATTAGATATGGGAAAAGTTTGAAAAAACGGTCGGTAATTTCGTTTGTGATACTGTCGCCACTGTCTATTCCTTTTTCCAGTAAGCACCTTCGTATCCCGTACATTCGACAAATACACACACACACACACACAGACACACACACACACACACACACACACACACACACACACACACACACACACACAATCTTTGTATGTATATAGACACATATATAGTGATTGCGGACGGGATCAGGTTGGGTTCTTCGAATTTCTACCTGACTCGACCCCGATGTTAAAGATGGCGGCGAGAAAAAGAGGAGCACTGTTGGAACACTCTGCCGAAGCCTCACGGGAAAAGGTAGCGAAGGGTGACGAGTGCGAAAGAATCAAGTGCGAGGGAAGGTCTCGCGCGCGCGCGCTCGGGTGTCGCAGAGCGGGCCAGATTAATAGTTCCAGTGAGAACTTAGCGGTTTATATGCGTCAGGAGACCCGAATTGCCTGATTTTGCACGACTCTCACAGGATCTTGGCAATTCCGTTGTCTTTTTTCGTTGGCAGCGACAAACGCAGACACACGCACGCACTTTCAGACAAAATACAAACGAATGGTAGACGATAGATCGATCGAGAGGACGCGTATCGCGACAAGCTCGAATCTACCCTTTCTTCACCTTAAGTCTCTCCTCCCCCGTCTGTCTGTCTCTCCGTTCACAAATCTTCCTCGTCTCGGAGACCTTTTTCTCCCACTCAACATTACAGATTCAACGGCTAGGGATTGCCTCGTTGACACCGCGTCTCTCAGGCTCGATATTTGTCTTGTTTTTTTTTTTTTCGGGAAATCTTCAAATTTGAGAGATTGTTCATTTTATTCGGCAAACGGCGGTTGTTCGTATGATTTATACGAATTATTGAATATCGATTCACCACGTGCCTTGGGGATAAATTGGGAAGAGACAGAAGTGGGATGGGGGGGGGGGGGGAGAAATTCATTCACGAAGGAACATAACCGGTTCGCCCGCGAGTCTCCTGGCGCGCTTGTAATAAGTCATAACGAGTCGTAATCTCGTGCGTGGGATGTTGAAGACCACGACGATGCGACCAAGGAACATTATATTCCTCCCGCTCGAAGCTTCGCATATACAGATTGATCCGGTTGCTCCATACCCTCCGTATGGTAGTTTATCGGAACAACATTACTCATTATGAAATGTTTCGAGGCGAGCAGTTGACCGTCGCGATTTGCACGGCCAATTCGCAAAAGCTCTCCCTCTCTCGTGCGAAACGTTCGAATGAATATATCGGGATTCCGCGCGCGTTTTCGCCGTGCATCGAAACGACCCCAGGAGATTCGATTGTACACGGGCGAGACGGTAAATACGCTGATCCAATTTCATCGCAATTGAAACAATATATGTACGCGACACATTTCATTTGGGCGCTTTTTCACGCCATCGTAACCCGAACGGGGAACACAACACGGGCAAAGGGTGAGGGATGATCGGGCGAAAAATTCAAGCGTAGGACGACGGTTTTGGGATCAAAGTCGAACGGTCTTTAGGCATGAAACGTACGGAGCTTACCTGAGCCGGTTGGGCGAATTTACGGTCACATTTGGTGAGTGAGATCTCTAGGCTTGTGGGAGTCTTCAGGTCGCGGTTAAGGCCTCGTTATTGCTTTTGTACCGTTTCGGACCTGTTTTCCACGGCGCTGTACATAATCCGGGGAACCCCTCGCTCTCCCGCTTGCTGCCTGCCTCTCTCTCTCTCTCTCTCTCTCTCTCTCTCTCTCTCTCTCTCCCTCTCTCTCTCGGGGTTCCTTCCGCTCACCACAGGTACGCTCAGCTCTCTTCACAATTCTCCCTCTCACTCACTCTCCATCTTTTCTCTTTCGTCCTTGCCACGTCCAAGTGCGCTGGAATGTAAAAATACATTCCTGGAAGTAACCCTTGGGAACTATTACGGAGGGTTGGGAGGGGCAGGGGGCGTGGGTAGCGGCTCCGTTTTACGCGTACCTAAGAAAACCCTGTGGAAGTTGCTTGGGAGAAAGATTCCCACGTGACAAAACGATATCTTCTCTGGTTCATTGAAACTTGGAGTGGACTTCTCCGTGTATACCATAAGCTTGTCCTAAACACCTTCGATACTTGGGGTCAATATTTTAAAAAGCGCAAACTGTCAGAGTCCACTGTTAACCCTTGGAAGAACTGTACAGTGCTAGGATTCTGAACGTCCATCGAGCTGTTCTCGAGGAACAATCGTTGCGTGGACGGATGAAATCGCTTGCGTGGTTCGAAAATAATGCACGAGCGCCAAACATGATCTTGAAATTTGCATCGTTCGAACGCAACGATAAATTACGGTGTTAAGCTACCATGATGATCCAAAATTGAAGGTTATTTTTAAAAAATCTAATTTTGAAGGAAGAACCCGAGCAGAAATCTAATCAGGCTGCCTGAGGATCCATCAGGGCCGGATCAGGGATCAATAAGGCGCCCTGATCAGGCACGCCTTCTTTGAGCCAGACAGGGGCCTGAGCAGGGATCAATAAAACGCCCTGATCAGGCACGCCTGATTTGCGCCGGATAGAAGCCTTGTCAGCCATTAATAAGGCGCCCTGATCAGGCACGCCTGATTTGCGCCGGACAAGCTAAAATATTGGCAATAAAATGATAAAATAGAGATTACTATTAGTTTGAAGAACAATTTAATCAATTTTTTACGATTGATTGTAATGCACAACCATACAGTCAATCTAGAAATGCATTTTTTAAATATATACGTATTTTTATTCTCTTAAATTTTATATTTTGTAATATATTTAATGCGAAACGAACCTCGTATTTTCTTTCTGTTATCAGTGGAGAAGAGACATCACCCAGATCTTTTCTTCCGTGTCGTTGTTGCTCGTATCCAAACACACCATTTTCCGATCGACAGATACCAATGAGCATGTTTTAATTGTTTCCGTTTTTTTACTTGCCACATGTTGAACGTTGCCGACTCGCATGGATAAGTATACATAGATTTCGTAATCCGCAACAAGATAAGCTGCCTGATCCGGACCTGAATTTGCAAAAGCGTTACATCCCTGATCAGGGCCGGACTAAATTTGCCTGACCCGGCCCGGATTTGCTATTGTCGCAGCCTGATCCGGTCCGGATTTCACCCTGAACAAATTTCTGCTCGGGAAGATGATTGAAAAATCGTCTGGACATTTATTCGTATGTACATTAACGAAGTTGTGTAACAAATTTCATAAAAATATTAATAATTGAAAAAGTTATAAACAATTTCGTGATGGACCTTTGAATGTAAGTGCCTCGACGGCGCACTTGATTTTGACCACCGGATTAATCTGATACAAAAAAATACTATTTTTTTTCTTCAAAAATACAATATTGGCTTAAGACCTGACTGAGCCTTTTTTTGTTATCGTGTTTTGAGCGTCACGCTTTTTTTCTTGATTTTTCGAGGAAAAATGACATCATTATTGTTAATAACTAATGAAAAAAATCTTCAAAAGAAAACCGTCCGTGAAGACTGAGGTACCATTACAGCGAATAAGTGTAGCAAATTTAAAGTCAATCCGTTCATTAGATGTGGGGAAATCGTGAGCACCGTTTTGAAAAACACAGTTTCGAGAAAAACGCGTTTAAAGTTTTACTAGCAGTCCTATCGTTGTAATCATGAGTTTACCTTCAATCTGCGATTCCTGCATCCTATGTTCGACCTGCCTCTCCAGTTTGAGATGCCTCAAGTGAAGAACGAGTGTCCGTCATTCTCACAGTCGCTTAACCTCTTAAATGTTTTCAGTTAATGGCATTTCTTTTTCGCCGCTTCAGGTTATGAGAATCACTGGAACACTCATACGTATTCTCATCAGAGATTTACTGACCACATATTGCAAACAAAAAGAACGTTTTTGTTAGTAAAGAAAAATAAAGAAATGACAAATGGCAATAAAATCGTTGCACTCCAACGATGCGAAATATCAATGTCATGAAAAAACGATATTCTGACATCCGCGAAATAACATGGTATTGAAGTTTGCATCGAAAATATTTTTTTCCCTTACTACCTAATTTTTTTTGCTCAATTACGCCTCGAAAATCACTGAAACATCTATGAAGATCCTCATTACTAATCTGTAACCTAAACCTGCAAAAATTTCAGACTATGATGAAAGTAAAGAAGTTAAAAAATCGAGAAGAATTTTCGCTGCATTCCAACGACGGAAACTCTCCATCACCATGAAATAACATTGATTCGCGTCTTTATTAGATTTACGATTCTCACATTTTTTACGAGAGCATCCGATGGAAATTCTATCACCGCGTGTACGTGCGTGCTAAGTTGCGTTGTAACGTGTACAGACTTCGGGATGATTCTGCAACCGGTTCTCATACCAGTCAAATAATCGATCTAGCTCGGGGCGTGTGTGTGGCCTTTGAAAATTCAAGGCCGTTCAGCCATCGTCATTGTAAACCGGGGAGGTTGCTTATGTGCAAATAAGAGTTAGCAAATTACGTCGAATGAGCCGCACACGTGTGTCGGCGTGACGAACGCGGTGCGAAACGTGCTGTACGACAGTACGAATACTTGACCAATAAATATACTCCGCACCTCCATGCAATCGATCGATATGCGACTAAGTCGATCCTTGATTGAGGATCGAAGGAAAATTCAGAAAATTCGGAATTGTACAAAATATCTCGCCATATTTTCAAAAAGTTCAGTAGCAAGTGAATGTAAGTCAAAACCGAGTCAAAATTATTTTAATTTTTCCGTACAAAGTAATCTGATTTAACCCATTAAGTCCCAAACGGACGCTTTTTTTATCCGATTTTCAGCGGCTGTTTCTACCATGAAACCTATTCTGAAAAAAATCAGGAATGGCCATATCCGACGCGAAATTTTATCAGCTTTCAGAATCCGTGCTCAAAATTTGCAAAAACTGCCACCCGACGAAGTTATGTTTGTTTATGTAAAAAAAAACGCGTTTTTTCGCCGTAATTTTCTTTTCAATCGACCTTTTCGTATCGAAAATCGATGAGGACTCCTCCGGGAGGTCAAGATATGGCGTCCATGGACCCTAATCTATAAAATCCATTAGTAAAAATTTTGAAATTCAAGATGGCGGAGTCCAATATGGCGGTTCGAAGCCGAAAATTTATATGTGCTTTTCTCTCACCCTGACAAAACTATCTTTTTCAATGGGATTCGCATGTCCAGCTGTATACAAGGGTTTTTGGGGTCACTGACTACGAATCCGTTATCAGATTTGCCAAATTCAAAATGGCAGACACAAATTTGGCAATTCCGTATTCCGTATTTTTATTTCGTGAAAATGTATAGGTAGGCATTTTCGAGGGCACTGATTACAGATCCGTTATCAGATTTATCAAATTCAAAGTGGCGGATCCAAGATGGCGGACACAAATCCACGGATTCCGTATTTTTTCGTCAAAATTTGTAGGTAGGGGTTTTCGAGGGCGCTGATTACGAATCCGTTATCAGATGTGCTTTTCTCTCACCGTGACAAAACTATCTTTTTCAATGAGATTCGCGTGTCCAGCTGTATACAAGGATTTTTGGGGTCGCTGAACACGAACCCGTTATCAGATTTGCCAAATTCAAAATGGCAAACTGGCGATTTTTGTACATACATCGATTTTTGTACAGATCCATATATAGCGCTCTCAAAATCCCACATCGATCCATTTTCAGCAATAGAATATAGAACATTTTGATTTAGTTGAGCAAATCTGATAACGGATTCGTAATCAGCGCCCTCGAAAACCCCTACCTACAAATTTTGACGAAAAAATACGGAATCCGTGGATTTGTGTCCGCCATCTTGGATCCGCCACTTTGAATTTGATAAATCTGATAACGGATCTGTAATCAGTGCCCTCGAAAATGCCTACCTATACATTTTCACGAAATAAAAATACGGAATACGGAATTGCCAAATTTGTGTCTGCCATTTTGAATTTGGCAAATCTGATAACGGATTCGTAGTCAGTGACCCCAAAAACCCTTGTATACAGCTGGACATGCGAATCCCATTGAAAAAGATAGTTTTGTCAGGGTGAGAGAAAAGCACATATAAATTTTCGGCTTCGAACCGCCATATTGGACTCCGCCATCTTGAATTTCAAAATTTTTACTAATGGATTTTATAGATTAGGGTCCATGGACGCCATATCTTGACCTCCCGGAGGAGTCCTCATCGATTTTCGATACGAAAAGGTCGATTGAAAAGAAAATTACGGCGAAAAAACGCGTTTTTTTTTACATAAACAAACATAACTTCGTCGGGTGGCAGTTTTTGCAAATTTTGAGCACGGATTCTGAAAGCTGATAAAATTTCGCGTCGGATATGGCCATTCCTGATTTTTTTCAGAATAGGTTTCATGGTAGAAACAGCCGCTGAAAATCGGATAAAAAAAGCGTCCGTTTGGGACTTAATGGGTTAAAGTTCGCCGGTTCGCTGAAACTACCTATAAACGCCCATACCTCCTTCAATTTTGAACGGTTCGACTAGAAGTTTTTAGAGAATATTTTCCAAACGTTACATTTTGTGAATACGCCAAAAATCGATATTTAAAAAAAATTCAACGAGGTGTAAACTCTCAAACATAATCGCAAATTTTTTGTCCAATAGTTCTCGAATCGCGTGATGAAAAAAAAAATTGATATATACGGCGCGTGTACGAGCAGCGGTGTGCGCCGTGCGTTTATTTCGACGCTGAACATTCGACGCTCTGTGGCCGTTGGCGGCGTCGTGCGTGAGACTCTGACCTCTCCCCTCCGCCTTTTCTCTCTCCGCACTCGTCATAGTTGTTGCTGCTCTCCGCGCGATCCCTCGGTCGGCGGGAGACCCCCACGCGCACCTCCGCCTCAGCCCCTCGCGTTTTTCGTCCCCACTCCGAATTCATCAACCCCCAAGGAGACTGCGAGAGCAAATAGCAGCGGCACCGACTGCGAGCGTGACGACGACAGTGGCGACTACGGCACGACAGCAGCGCCGCCACGCCCGCCGCTCCGCAGTAACGTGAACGCTCTCGTCAAGTGTAGATCGTCGCTGCGAGAAAGAGAGAGAGAGAGAGAGAGAAAGAGAAAGAGAGAGAGAGAGATAGTATGTGTGTGCGGGAGCGCGCGTGGTGTTGACCGTGTACGGTAGAAAAATACGCGGGCACCCCGTCCGTGTTCACGCAATTGCGAAAATACACAAGAAATTCTCAAATACGAGTCCGAATTGGGTGAATGGTATTTTGGTGTACGTCGTGCGGAACGTGCCACGTGCGCTAGACAGGAACAAACAAGGAACCGAGTGAGAAAAGTCTGCAGTAACGAAAGAGCTAACGTTGACGCCAACTCGAAAGCCCGTCTCTTATATTTCGGATAATACCAATCGTTCAACATTCTGATTGTTCACAGGGTAAAAAGATACGTCAATTTTTTACGCTGTGAAAAATCCGTTTGTTGGCTCTGTTACACGTTATGACAGTCTTCCGGAAGGGAAAGATTCTTCTACGGAATCGACGATATTCCGTTTGAATATTACCGCAAAGACTGCCGTGTGCATTTACATTTTCCACTGTGAATTCCACGGAATTGGGAGGAAGGCACATAAATCTTCGATGTTATTCAATCCGCTCGAGAGATGCAAGGTCAAGCGCGTGCGTTGGGTGGCGCGTGCTTGCATGGGGTCTCGAGGCTCTCCTGCAGAACGCCGAGCGGCGACTGATCGTCGTAACTGCTGAGACGTTGAGGGTACCGACGTCAGAAAGAGAAAGAGAGAGAGAGAGAGAGAGAGAGAGAGAGAGGGTCCTTGCGTCCGACTGGCGGCTGCGAGGGGGTGGTGCGTACTCGCGGGATTCCAGACGTCGTGGGAGACCTCGCAATCAGTGACACTGTCACGAAGCAACCAGGTCCACGTAAATACACGTGTGCGTATGTGTATATGTATATATAAACAAATATAAACAAATATATATATATGTATATGCATGGGTGTATGTAGATAATGTAAAAACGGACAAAAGTTTGCGTAGATGCAAAAAAGTCTCAAGCCGATGTCAGAGATTATCTGTCTCACGAATCTGCCGATTCCGTAACGAAAGCAATGGATAGCTTCGGTAGTATGTGGGGATGAAGCGAATCGCATTACCCGAAATGTGACAGCCGTGCCGAAAGCGATCATAATCCTGCATGTCCGCGATCGTACAAAAAGGTGGATTCAGCGACAGTTTAAGTGAAAATAAAGTTATGCGGCAGTGCAATTGGCGGTGAATCTTCGAAATTTCGTTCATGAAAAGTAGAGTGATTGTCGTTTGTTCGTCGCGGTTACAGAGGTGCTTAGGTACTTAAGTGTGTACAGGTTGGTGAGTGCGTGTCTAGCGGTGTGAAGATTCAATCGTGTGCAATAAGCTATTTAGAAATATATCTCTCAGGAATATCAGAGTTTATTTATATCGAATATTTAATGGAGTGAAGCCAAAAATTCATTTCGCCAAGTTGTTGGGATTAAAGTGACATACATTGATACACGCGGCTGGGATTCCCGCTGGTGGAGTGTTAACCAACCACCGTTGTTGCAAAGTGATCGATTTGACAGATGCATCGTGTCTACGCAACGTGATTTCGCTAAAGTGTCTCGACGGAAAAACAGAACACCCGTTGAGGAATAAACTAGAAATGAAATAGACAAGTTGATTTGCCCAACAAGCGAACAACCACAAGGGATAAGGTTGAAACGCGGAGAGGCACAAGGCGCGAGGAAGCCGTACTATCGAGTCTCGTAGAAGAATCGGCACGGGGACGTCGTGGAGGGGGGAGTGATGCCGGTGAGGGTGGCGCAGCGCCCCCCAGGTGGAATACTCCACTCCGGCCCGGTACCGGTTGTGGGAGGAGCAGGTCCGTTGGGCGGAGGAGGAGGCCCGGGCCGTTGCCTCGGTGGCTCATCGGTGGCATCGCCGCCACTGCCACCGTCCCTCAGCAGCCTCGGACTACCGCCAAACAACAACAACAACGCCAGCAACAACAATAACACCGGGAACAACGGCACAAGCAATAGTAACAATAACGGCCCTCATCATCCGAACAATCACAACGGCAATCAACACCACCACCATCTTCATCACCACCATCATCATCATCACATCAACAACGGCAACGTGAACAACGGTCTTGGCAATCTGGTCAACAGTGGAAGTAGTATCGGCAGCATAAACAACGTGGTAGGAAACGGTGGTTCCGCGGGACCGAGCACACCCAATCCCCTGCAGGCGATGGCCTCGGCAGCGGCCTCACTGACCCAGCTCAACAACATGGCGAACGGTCCCTTACCACCACTCGGCAGCGGCCCAAGCGGCCCGAATCTACCACCCCCGCAACCGGCTACGACACCGACCCACGGGGGCCCGCCGACACCACACGGTGGAGGTGGTGGTGGTGGTGGTGGTGGTGGTGGTGGCGGCGGTGGTGGTGGTCCCACTGTCGGAGGAACGGTGGGTCCCGGGGGTGGCGTGAGCGGAGGACCCGGTCCCCATCTTAACGGCGCGTCCCCCAGTCCCCATTCGATGCCACCCCATGCAATGATGACGGGATCACCGCACGCTTCGCATCCCGGTCATATGGGCGCTGGGGCCGGTGGTGCCGGTGGACCGTCCCCGCATTCGCATCATCCAGCCTCACACATGGTTGGCTCGCCGCATCATCCAGGACCGCACATGGGTCCTGGCGGTATGATGGGACCGGGTGGTATGCAACCCCAGGGTGGCCCTGGGATGTGCGGTCCGGGACCGGCTGGCCCGTTGGGACCTCATTCCCATGGTCCGCAGGGACCTGGCGTTCCTGCGCAACCTCACATACACAACGACCCGTTTTACTGTTCCCCGTTTGGCTCGCCGTATTACAGGTAAACAATAATCACGCAAGGCACAGTCTCACCTGTCCCCTTGCCGAATTTAGTCAGTATGAATTTCCTTCGAAATTCAAATTTGTGCGAAAAATGATTTTGCTTTTATTTTGCACGTTGGTGCATATAGCAGGTAAACTCGGAATAACGTGCCTTAATTCTATGGCGGGGCTTGAGGCGTTACGAGAGAATGTAAGAATATTCGAAGCATCAAATATACTAGGATACACTCAAGTCCCGCAACAACGCATACATTCTGCAAACGCTGCCGGAGAGAAACTCGTAGTTTTTTCTTTTTCTTTTTGGTTCTACGGTTCGATGCCCCGTTCCGTGCCAATCGTCAGACCTCTGCACCAATGTACCGGCCTCAGCTGGTCGCTCGCTATGCTCGCTGGCTATGCTTATTTCGTACCTACGTTCTGCGCGGGTGCCGTAACAGTATACGCCGCGAATCCGTTATCGTAAACATGGCGTCTTTCGGTGCAAACTTAGTGCGCACGCACGAGCTCATACAATATGGAATCAACATTGTGATCATCCAAGTATTCCCGGTTAGCGTAAAATTCAAATGGTCGTTGCTAATCGTTAGGTATCCATAGAAAAAAGAATGCTGGATAACTCCCCTTTTTGATTTTTTGCTTCGAATCATTGCAAGGTTGAAACTCGCAGGGATCCTCGGTGAACCAAAAAGCCATCGAGAGTTTGGGTGTAGCAAGTGCAATATCCAGATACTTGTGGTGTCTGTGTGCTCAAGAGCTCGAGTTCATTGCACAATGAACGGAAGCATTGCGAACATAGCGGGTGATTGACAAGAATAAAAAAGAAAAATACGCCGACGGTAGGCTTCCAACAATTTCCTGAAGAGGCTACGCTTATTTGCCCTTTTTATTGTGACCCTAGAGAGAGGGCGACTCCAAATAGATACCCGCTGTCAGGTGCATCCCCACCGACCGTCCCGAAAGGACACTTGTCCTCCGGACGGGGTATTCGGGTGTTACGGAGGTGATGAAAACATGACCCAGGGTTTCTCCCTACCCCACGCCTCGGCGCTACTGTAAGAATGCTGTGCTGAAAATCACTGCCCGGAGCATTATTTCCATCCTCCCTTCGTGGTTTCCACAGCTCGCCAGGAAATACATCTTACGGGAAACGTAAGTCGGATTATCGAAAACCCCCGCATTCTTAATATTGTTCATATGCAGCTTATAGTACGTGGATTCAAACAGGGATACATTGCTGTTTCAATTGCTAACCGGCAAATCCATCTCTCGCTTCTGCTCCACTCGACTTATCTATGCATTTGCATTCCTTCTATGTTCGATAATTTCAGTTTCTGCCTTTTAATCGGCAATCCCTAAAAGTAAATCACGCCTCAACGTATTTCCAAAACGGTTTAACAACATTTGCTTCACGGCACATAAACTTCGCGATTTGACTTGTTGAGCTTGCATCTCAGCCGCTTATTTGTATTGCGCTGAGAAAAAAGAAACAACCGCCATATTTTCTGGCAAATCCATGGATGAACATTCGATAATATCGTGTGTTTCAACAAGTTGCGAAAACACACATATCGTCTGCCCTCGAGATGTTGGCCGACGCGTAGCGATCGGAAGTCGCCCATTGTCGCTCGACGTGCGCTTTGTGGTATATGCTCAAGTCTTATCTTATCGTTACCCTCGGCAAGAGGATAAGGTAGACCTTGATCACTTGAATCGGCGTCGTGAAGAAACCGAGATATATACTGCGAGTGAAATATGCATAATACATATAGCCAGTCGAAATAAAATCTGTTGTCGAAAAGCAAACACGCGCGCACACCTACACACAGTCGCAGCACACAAGAATTCATACGTACGGTAAAGGTGAACAAAATGGGTCAATAGCACATTTTTGTCGTCCAGTGTCTATAGACCACCTACCAAACTGTCATAACATCGAAGCAGTTTCCGTGGGGATTTTCACATAGTTATTTATCATCTTAACATCTGACACATCGGTCAAGAGATTATTTTGCTCTGTGCAATGAGTACTTTTGTTCCTTGCAATTACGGATGCATTCCACGGCCAAAATACTCATTCTGGACTGGATAGTGAAATGAAAAACATTTCCACTCTATGCGATGCAAGTCAACCCACTAAAATTCTGCAAAGGAAAGTACAATGGAATTGTTAAAATCGTTTCTCTCGAGTCCATTTACTGGTGACTGGCAAACTGAACTGGTTTTTATGTTGGCGGATATTTTTTTCTTCTTTTCGTTTAAAGAGATGACGATTATATCTATAAATTATAACATTTTGCTTCAACTTTTCAAACTCGAATACACAGACGAGTACCGCGCCCTCGAACCCGGAGGATCGAGAGTTTTACGAATCAAGTTCCAGCCTCGTAGTATATCGCTGCAAGTAAAACAGGGCGTGACGAAATTCTAGATACATACCGTTTGCAATTACACACTTGTAGCTGTGCTTGTGTGTGGCTGAGCTGCAAGTCCACACTATATTCTCGGCGAAACGTAACGTGGCCCTGCGACCAAGAAGCGGAATTGAGACTGTCTCTCGATTGCTACAGCTTTTCTGCAGCTTTCTTATAATCATAGCACAAATGTTATGGCAACTATACGCGCAAAAGTCCGACTCCACCATACACGGGAACTGGCTACTAACTGGCAACAAGCCACCCGTGCCCACACCGCCTAAAAAGAGAACAAATCGTCACACAAACGAAAATTCGTATATTGCTACCACGTGTATTTTGATCCTTTTTGCAAAACTGCAACAATGCAGCCCTGGCTTAAGTACCATTGCATTGATCATCAATGGAACGCAAATTCGAATTATCGAAGGGCTTCGTCGTGATGTTTTGCTCTCCCTACGTTAGCTCGGCATATAATAATGTTATTGTCTACACATCAGAGATGATGTATCGTCTCATGTGGTATTGACTTAGGTGTACGTGCTCGAGCACACGCAAAGCAGACCGCGCTGACGATAGCGTTGTCAATGTTATGTCCCCCAGAGGAGAGCGAGAGCCTAAGAGAGAGTTCTCGACTTTTCGGCAAAAATATATCGGGAGTGAAAAAAGAGCGTGGCGAACAATGAGCGCAGACGACCGTCCCTGAAAGATGATATATGTAACAAGATTGCCTATCCTAATGATTCTCCGTTTGATAGAGGGCCGAACTTGATTTGCTTCTCGTGGTTCGCCCTGATACAAGCGGATGTCTTGCATTTGCGCATCTTCCTTTCCAACCTACGCACCTTTGATTCGGATCCTTTTTAATTTCCTTGGTACTTCTACAATGTTGGCGACAACAGAAAGAGAACCTGCATTTTTTTTCTGTATGCATTCTTATCCAAACATCCCTGAAAAATGTTCAAAATAACAAGTAGTATGACAGTAACAGATACGCGGTTCATGTGCAGCTTTGGTCCCATGAGAAAATAGCACTGTTCGCTGCTTAGATGGGCGACCGCTTAACTGTGTGCCAAGTGACACATCGAATAGCAAAGCTGGCAGCGGCCTTTCCGGGTACTCGTGATTCCGTCCAGGCTCCTCGTGGCTATGCCCCTTGTATTCTTGCACAATTGCAATACAGCGTAAAGACAGAAAGTAATGGCCGTAAGACAGCTGCGGGTGCATATAAAAGAAAGCCATAGAAATCAGCACCTGTATACCTGTGCCATCTTTTGCGGTTCGTGGATGACCCGCGTGTCGTATTATCATATCCGGGAACCCTGCAAATGCGACCCGTCGTAAACTAACGATACGAAACGACGGCCGCTATTGTTCCCCGCTTTGTCATGGCTGGCTTATCGTTGCTGGCAAGCGCCAAAACTTAGTCCTTCAACTGTGATAGACTCTGCATTTGGTTTCACTGCTTTTGGCGTTAGTTAACCTGCGGGAACCCTTATAATTTCGTTGTTTTCGTCTATCCATCGGCTCCAGTGGAACGTCCCTCCCGCTCTTTGGTTTAATGTTGCAAGTCGCGAGAATAGTCCTTGGCGAGTAACCACCGGCAGGTAGCCGACCCATGGTCGACGTGTGGCTATGGTGGCGTTCAATATTGAGCAGCGTTGGTCTGTAACGTTACTTGGATTGGTGACCGTTCAGGTGCGCACTCGCGTGCGCGCAGACTACTAGGTAGGAGAACCTACTTGTACAGAGTCTTTTTAATGGTAATACAAGTGTAACTGAGTAAAATATAGGAGCATGTTTGACCCCAACAACTGTGCATTTTAGTAAATGATAGCGATAAGATTTAAAAGCACCATAAGATTATTCTTTGGATCTTTCATTTTTGCCATCGCTCCTCTACTAGGTAAAAACTTGCAACTCAATATCATCCAAAAGAGTTGCTCGTTTGTTATTAGGGTTTTGAAGATTTTCAAGGACCATGTTCGTATTGCTGTTACTCTCGCTCCGCGATTCTTCATCGCCGATCGCTCGTCCCGAGATAAACCTCCGCTGGGGTTATCGTATCCGCCGTTGTGTACGTACGAGTGTCTACTGATGAAACGTGATAATATCGGCGCTCCCTATCTATCATCGTTGATATCAAGTACCTCGCCCCGTCCGACGTACATATTCCGCGTATATTGATATGCTCGCACATTGCGAATCCAGCAAAACGCCTGTTCTGATTTCGATTCTCCAATTTACAAAGTAACCAAAGCAGTACAAAGTGTTTACGATCGTTACGACGCTATAAAAAACTACCGGTCCATAGGCTCATTAATTAATTGTTTTACTTACTCTATTTCTGATCTTCTTTCGTATGCCCTTGCATACGCATATGATGCCCTCTCACTGCACTATTTTCTGTTCCTTAGAGAACCCCAAGGCTTTGACTTCTCTATTCTCAATTCCTTAGCGAACCCCACGGCTTTTACGCTAGTATTTCCAAGTCCTTAGAGAACCATACTTAACTATTCCTTAGAGAACCCTTTTACTTAACTATTTTCCATGCCTTAGAGAACTTCAAGGCTTTTACTTCTATATTTTCCATTTATCATAACCCCAGGGCTTTTAGTCCACTTTTTCCAATTCCGTAGAGAACCTCAAGGCTTTTACCTCACTATTCTCCGTTTCTCAGAAAATCCCAAAGCTTTACTTCACTATTCTTCATTCCAGACTTGACTTTTTCACACTGAGGAAAAAAATCATTTGCCAACAACATATTAAGATGAAACACCAAAATACTTGATTATTCCGAGTATTTTTTAGTTCCATGTAATAATTCATTTTTAAAATAACCTGATATTCCACTTTTCCAATAAATCATTCTTTGGCATCCTCCAATGACGGATGCAGCCAGCCCAATTTGTTTCTTTCGTTAACGGTGCTCTTCCAATGTGAGGTACGTAAATTACGCACGTGATGCCTGCGAAAAAATCGTTGATCGTCCATTGCAATTCATTGTTATGTTTCACTAAACTCTGCGTTTATTTATACACGTAAACAACATTCCTGGCCTAAAACACGTTGACGTAAATATCCCTTCCCGCTCATTCTTTACCGCCACCTCACTCAAATTTTGTTTCTTTGTCTTTTTCGCCCGGACCGCAGCTCTCTCTCTCTCTCTCTCTCTCTCTCTCCCTCTCTCTTACACACTCACTATTTCCCTTTCCTTCTCTCCCTCTCTTTTTCTCTTTGTGTTTCGGAACCGTTTTCGTTCGACCTGTGACTACGAAATTCTTCATTGCTCTTTCTCGAATCTTTCGACGCATTCTTCCGATACTCCCGATTCCAGCACTCGTCGGTAGCAACGAATGACAACTGGAACTTGTTTTTTCCGAAAAAATAAACAACCGCGCCAAATGTCAATAAACAAGTAAAAAGCTGCGAAGCGTTCCTGCAAGAACATAGATACGTCAAATACGTGTGTTACATGTGTATATAAAATATGTGTAACATACAAATAATGGAATTGGCGATGCCTGCCTGAACGTAGCACCGCAAAACAGCAGCACGAACACGTGACCTCGCGAGGACCTATCTCCTCTTTCCTCGCGCGCCAAGTGTCCATATTATACGTACATTTTCACACATACACGCGGCTGCGCGCGTACAACTTTAGGTACACGTTCGTACGGATGTACGTACGTATACGTGGAGAGGCTGCCCGAGCCGTCGTGCTGCGCGAGTTCAACCGATCTACCTGAGGCTCTCGTACACTTCTCCGCTACAGTAAGATCGGATCAGCGTTTCTCAACCTTTACCTCCGAACGCGCATTCCCTTCTCGCGCTTAACCTTCTTCTCTGGTGTCAGTGTAGTTTCAATTATTTCCTGATCACTCAAGATGTTCAGGAAGGTCACAGCGAAACTCCCATTACCAAGTCGATGTTGAGAATTTGTCACAAAGTCAGGCACTTTTTTCGTTGCTGCATTTATCAGCTAAAGAAAGAAAACGCACGGCGAATAGTGTCATCACCCGATCCAGCTGTAAGACACTGAGCTCTGAATGGTTCGAAGGCTTCTTAGGATTCGAGGCACGATTGTCCTTTGACGAACACCTAGTCAGTGCTGACATCTGTGACGTATGTGCTTGGGTGCCCAGCAATTTCAGGTGAGTCTCATTGATACGAGCAGCCTATTGAAAGTCTAATTATTGTATGTTCATATACATAGGAACGTATTTAATCGATACAGGATGAGAACCACAAGTGATTTGCCAGTGAAGCAGTTCGTTCGCGTTGGAATTGCGGCTCTCGCTCGCTCTTGCTCTGTCTTTCGCCCTCTGTCTCTTGCTCTCTCAGTTCTACAGGCCCACGAGAGAGCCTCCGTAGTCCGTGTTCTCAAGGCCGCCTCCTCGAATCCTCCTCCTTCACCGCCTCCTCCTCCTCCTCCTGCTCGTTGAATCCTCCTCGTCCTCCTCTTCTTCCTCTTCCTCGCGTTCCTTCTCCGCGAACGAACGGCGACCGTTTCCTCCGCCGTCTCCACGCCCCGCGCGGGCCCATTCCATGCTCGACAATGACAGCAAAGACTCACCTTAACTTTACCGTGGCTCGGATGCGCAAGAGTCGCCTCTACTCTGTTGCCATGCGTTTTAACAATCCGTCTCAGCTTTTGCGAGGACTCGTAATCGCGGCTCCCATACGCGAAAATGTCAAATGTGAAAAATAGATCGCTACATTTTCATTGCCGATCTCGAATAACGATATTCCGTTTTGTTGGTACAAGTGGATGCGTACGCGGAGTTTTCTCGTCTTTCTAAGATCGGGCGAGCTTCGTTACCTCCTGGCGACATGGTCTGTTGACCATTCCTGGCGTTGACAGTTTGGACGAATTTTTGCTGCAGTGCCACAGCCACTAAGGCTCATCCTCGCTGTCATCTCATACAAAGTAAAATGGAGCGTTTGATTAATTTATCAGTTGTCACTGGCGACCTGCCAGTGGCATCATGGGTCATCATCATGCTAATAAGTTGAATCACTACCCTCAGATCTTATCAGCTGTGTGCATGCTTCCCATTAACTGAATTTATTCCGTGGCGATCGCAATCCCACATCCGAAAGCCCTGTACGTCTTCAAAGTGAAAAGCATTGGCGATCGGTAAGCGTGGCGGAAGGTTTGTCATCATCCGTAACGTAACGCTGACCGCAATCGCGAGCTTTTGGCCAGTAGCGCCGGTGGAACAACGGAATTAGAGTAACGTGATTGGTCGAAATCTTACACTCAGAAAAAAGATTTATTAAGGACAAAGAATTTTGCCTCCCGGCGAATAAGTTTTCTTATTCGTATGTCGGCCTACTACGATTGTATTAACAGCTAAGAACATTTTTTATTTCACTTTATGTTTAAGATTTACTAAGAATTTTTCTTAACATCTAATACGATATATAAGTTAGAAGAAATAGGTCTTTTATGTCCGACAAATAGAGTTTTTCTTAACATCTAATAGGATTCTTCATAATCCCCCAGCTGGTTTTCTTCGAGGAATTGTGTCATTTCGTCCGTCATTATTTTTTCACTTGATCGTTTTTTTCTCACTTAATATTCTTACTTACACTCAAATCATTCCTCACTGTCGAGTTTCTCACTTCCGAAACGCAACACTGACACTTGTGCCAAAAGCATTGGCATAGGAAGAAGCTACATGGTAAGCGCATGCGTGAGCTACATCTGACGAGCGGCCTGCTGTCGGGCCCGTCGCGTTGAAGGGCAAAGTGCGCATGCGCGCATTAGTATCATAGTCGCGAAATAAGAGGTTTTCGTGATTGGAAAGTAGTATTTATTTGATTTGAGGAAATATTTATTCAAATTTTCTATTTTAAATATGGCTTTTAATTGATGTGAAAAATCGGCACGTAAAGAAACATATTTAGTGACGCCGAATAAATTCTGTGGTTACAATCACATAAAAACTGTCTCCATACGAGTAAACGTTTATTAATTTCTAAGAAATTATGTTCTAATGTGCCAATTTATTGAAACATAATAAATCTTTTTTCTGAGTGTACGGTTACGGATACGTCACGTAAGGTGTGGGCGATGGCCTGTTTAGAAAATGCACTACCGTGAATCAGTTGCCCTATTCTAATGCTTTGCTGTCTTCGATGCGCGATTCGCGAATTGAAAAGTAACATACGTAACATTTTGATACATTGATTCGGTTTCGCCGCTTCGATTCAACGCCAATCAATCACAATGGCTGGCGGGGATCCAGGTCTGTAGATCGTTTCGTTCGTCTACCCTTTCTTCACGGTCATTCGAGATGATCCTTCAATGTCATAGCATAGGCACGTATATGCCTGATGGGGATAGAAATGAGGAAAGGCGTGGAGGAACCGAACAGAGAGTCGTATAAAATTCTTCTAACGTGTCTGCATTAATATACGAGTAGCCTAATTTGTGTAGCCCGATCAATTATGCATACGTCACAAATGACGAGAAGCTCGTCCGCGAAGATGTATTCATATGTGGCGCTATGCTTGTACCATTTTAACTCTTGGTTGAACATGCAAGGTGCGTCGTCTCGTCGTCGACTCTTCCTCTGCATGAGAAACCTTACCCACTCCACTCTACGTTTTCGATTATATAGGACACTATGACGCGCCTATATTGCGACGTACTCCTCGCAGCTGTCCTGTTACTACCATTGAACACGCGTACCACCGACCAGCGTTGTCACTCTTCTCATACGCGAAACCCGGAAATTTTCTCCACGGGAAACGCTTCAAACCGCATTAGAATCGGATATTTGCGTTAGATCACATTTT
Source organism: Ophion slaviceki (assembly GCA_944452715.1). Classification (NCBI taxonomy): domain Eukaryota; kingdom Metazoa; phylum Arthropoda; class Insecta; order Hymenoptera; family Ichneumonidae; genus Ophion; species Ophion slaviceki. Next base: position 7,734,667 of record OX101794.1, on the reverse strand, counting down.
TCGCAAATTCGAGCATCGTACCTGAATGGCAATTTTGTCTTGGAATTGCGCCTGAGGTTTTCACGGAGAGCAATCGTGGAAACAAAATAAATATTTGAACGTCGGCCTATCAGACTCTATCATTTTTTCATTATAATTATATTAAATTGATAATTACATTTATTTATGTAATTATATTTACTTAATTAATCATATTTATATTTGGCGTATTATTATATCCATTCATATAATTATATTTATATTGGATAAATATTTCCATTGATTACAGCTAATGAAAAAAACCGCATTTTCAAATGAAAATGTATCCAAGCTACACAGAGTTCTTATCCAGCTACCGAGTACACCTAGTTACGCGAGAATACCGAAAATGTAATTTTTCGATGCCTATGTCTCAGCAATGGAGTTATCGATCGAATTCTCGAAATCTATATTTAACTTGACCAAATTATGTCACTTCATCAAAGGATACAGATTCTGAAACAAAAATGTATATTTGAGGCGAATAGGATTTTTTTTCGAGTCTGATTACCTTTTTCGTTTCTGCGAATATGCACACGCCCAAAAAAGATTTATCAAGGACAAAGAATTTTGTCTCCCGGCGAATAAGTTTTCTTATTTGTATGTCGGCCTACTACGATTGTATTAACAGCTAAGACATTTTTTTTATTTAAGTTTATGTTTAAGATTTACTAAAAAAATTTCTTAACATCTAATAGCATATATAAGGTTAGAAGAAATAGGTGTTTTATATCCGACAAATAGAGTTTTTCTTAATATCTAATAGGATTCTTCATAATGCCCCAGCTGGTTTTTTTTCGAGAAATTGTGTCATTTCGTCCGTCAGTATTTTCTCACTTGATCGTTTTTTTCTCACTTTATATTCTTACTTACACTTAAATCATTCTTCACTTTCGAGTTTCTCACTTCCGAAACGCAACACTGACATTTGTGCCAAAAGCATTGGCACAGGAAGAAGCTACATGGTAAGCGTATGCGTGAGCTACATCTGACGAGCGGCCTGCTGTCGGGCCCGTCGCGTTGAAGGGCAAAGTGCGCATGCGCGCATGCGCGCATTAGTATCATAGTCGCGAAATAAGAGGTTTTCACGATTGAAAAGTTATATTTATTTGATTTGAGGAAATATTTATGCAAATGTTTTATTTTAAATATGGCTTTTGATTAATGTGAAAAATCGGCACGTGAAAAAACATATTTAGTGACGCCGAATAAATGCGGTAGTTACAATCACATAAAAACTGTCTCCATACGAGTAAACATTAATTCATTTCTAATAAATTATGTGCTAATGTGCCAATTTATTAGAACATAATGAATTTTTTTTCTGAGTGCATATAATCTTGGACGAATTCAAATACTCAACCAGGTTTTTATTTTGAAAAATATGGAGGTCAGGTTTTGATGTTTCGCATAGTACGGTCACTGCGGTATTCTTGCACAGAACGTGACGGAGAGCGCGCCCTCGTCTAGCCTGCTACACATTTATTTGCATCCAATAAATCAATTAGTAGGCAAATAAAGTTCTACTAGAACATTTACTAGGCTTGAATAAATGATTTATTCAAAGTTAACGCTCAATGAAAAGTTTATTTTAAATGACCCGTGTACTTCAGATATAACCATTCCTCTAAGCTTAATAGATATTCTGGCAATCGTAAATTAAATGATCGGGAGGTCCAATAATGAAATTGGTTTCTACGAACTATTGATTCACGAATATTAAAATTACTTGCGTTATTAAAATTGGCATCCAACAAAAATTCATTTTTATTTTCCTTTTTCTCCATTTTCATTGTTACCCAAAATCATTTTTGATATATTTAAGTTATAGGTCTCTGATAAGGATCTTAAAAAAGTTCGCGGTAGCTTTGATTTGCCAAAAAAACTGGCAATTGAAAAAAACAAAAACAACATTAGTTATAATTTATGTCTGATTCGTCTTACAATGAATCCTGGTGAAATTGAAGTTTGCATTGTTAAAATGAAAATTAATATTTCTGAATTGCAGCAATTTACTTTGGCATATTTCGCTTTGAAAAATCCCGCAATAATTTTTCAAGATATTTAGCGATCTACTTCATAAACCCACGAAAAAAGTCTTGTATAATAATAAAACTGGAAAACTCTCGTTCCGTTCGAAGGACACAAACTCCAACACCATGGATCCTGATGCGTTCGACTGAGCTCGCAATCTTTGTAAATGCAATAGCAAAATTCAAAATTTTCGATGCCCCGATCTTTGGCGATCATCGGTAGGTTTTCCTTGTACTTCCATCGCGGTGATCAATTTTTTCTAATATGTAAATACCGTCTAAACGAGATTTACCTTGTCTCTTTCATGTAGCGATACGACCTTGGGCCAATTTTATATACTAGTCCTTTGGTGACAATGGCAAAGAATTACGGTAGTGTCGGTGGCTTTGCAATTGTAACGTTTACTCTCGTCCTTTGATCTTCCAGCAGAAGCTACTTCACAGATCGGAGAGGACACTCCCTTAGGTACATATTTTTCTCCCGTGCACTTTTGTCTCTACGATGGATGTCTGTAAGGCACGTGACTCTATGTTACGTGCGCCTTTTACTGTAGCTTGACATGTGCCCGTGTGTACACGCATACGAGTATTCTCAAGGCACTAGTTTTTTGTCGCAACTCGCGAAAGTACCTTAAGGTAGTTGCCTTGCGTAATCTCTTACGTCAGCATGGGAAAAAATGTACTCGTTTGAAAAGAACAGTGGTATATATAATCGCGCTCGGGAAATGTCAAACGGATCGATCACGCTTAAAACTTCGCATCAACAACTATTTGTCTGAAAGCGGTTCAAATATATCACCAATCGATCCCAAACTGTATAGCATTTTTTTTTTTAGTATTTTTTTAACTGTGGTCTCAGAGTCTTGACGTTGAAGGAGCCAACCGCGAAAAAGAGACATCAGCAAGAAGTTTCGCAAATTCTTTGACTTCAAATATTACGTACGTCGAAAAAAGGCTGATCGTTGCGTAGAATAGGCGGGACACCTTTCTATATCCTCGTAATCATTCTATTTCCCAAAGGCTCGCGAGCTATATTTCACGGAAGCTTATCCTCTCGTGCACTGGCATAATATCTCCCATAGTTATGTGTCTCCCTTTCCACAGGTATATATGCGCTCCCTTTCTCTTTCACTCTGACAATAAACTGAGACGCCATCCCCGCTAAGCCTACACGATCCAATAACACACAGACCTTGCTGTTTTTCGGCAATGACTCTCAATGCGGATGGATACTGTCGGTGGATGGATTTTTGCACGATTGCGCGAGATGGGGGGGGGGGGGGGGCGGCGGTGTTACTAATTCAACTGAGTCTTTCTCGAAAGCAGAAAATGTTTTAAAAGCATTAAGGGGTTAGGCACGGGGCTGAAATTTGCAACGTTGGAACGCAACGAAAATTCTTTTTAATTTCTCATTGTCATTATTATCCGAAATCATACACTGCAGTTTTGTTGTAGAGGGCTAAATAAAAATTGCGAGGTTTTCGTAGCTTAAATCTGCAAAAGAAAGTTTGCGAAATAAAGAAAAAAACTCATTTTCGTTGCACTTCAACGATGTGATCTTCAACGTTATAGGTTAGGCTACTCTGACGACCCGAACATCAGGGTTATTTAACAAAATAAATTTTGAAGGAATAAGCACGATGATTGAATAATCGTTTCGACGTATGTACATTAACAATTCGTATGTAGATTTACAAAGTTGTGTACCAAATTTCATCAAAATATATTTATAACTAAAGAAGTTGTAAAGAAAAAAAGAGTTTTGTTTCTTAAAGTTAATAATATTGGCTAAGACTTGGCCGAGCTTTTTTTGTTATCGTGTTTCAATGATTAAAAAAGAATTTTTATTTTTTTGCGATTTTCGAAAAACGGCAGTCAAGACTAGACTACTATTACATTGAATAAGTGTACCAAGTTGCAATTATATCCATTCATTAAATGTCGAGAAGTCGTGTACACTGTTTTAAGAAAATGGTTGGAGAACCAACGGAAAAAGGTGGAAGAACCGTTTAAATTTTTTCGCTTCTTAATTTTGATAACGATCTAAACTCTTATTTCGCAGTTCTAGGTTATGGATCCCTAATAAGGATATTGAAAAATGTTTAACTGATATTTGTAGCCTAAATGTGCCAATGTAAATTGGACTAGATGGGAAAAAAACAATGTCCTTGCATTCCAACGATGCAAACTTCAATACAATTTACAAAATATAATTCTGAAATTTTGAAAAACCCGTTTAAAGTTTTACCAGCAGTTCTATCATTGCAATCATAAGTTTACCTTCAATCCTGCACCTTGGACCTTCCTCTTCAATTCGAGTTGCCCCAAGCGACGAACGAGCATTTGTCATTTTCACAGTAGCCTAAACCCTTATGTACTCGGCGACTACTGGTTTCCCGTACTGGTTGAGAGGCAAATTTCGTTCCAATCGATAAGATACAGCCAATTTCGGAGAAAAATGGAAATCTCCAGTTGAAAATTCTTTTACGACATTATTTTTCATCAATGTTCCTTCGTATGCCCTTTGGGGCATTTACGATACCATCTCTTTGACTCATACCTCAAAGTTGTCCCTCAAGTTGTGCCAGTTCCTCAGAGGCGCCCTCCTCCTCCGAGTCTGCTCCACAGTCCCTCTTTCCCAATGCACCGCTGTATCGCACCTTCCCTCGGGCGCAGGAAGTCTGTGAATGTACCAATACAGGTTATACTTTGTTGACTCTCAGAGCTGCATTACTATTAGAATATTCCCAAGATTGCCACCCGTTTATTACTCGGCACATCAGCCAGTGGCCGAGCGGTCACTCATCCAAATGTTTTCGGCTCAACACCGCTTGACGTATCAGCCAAGCCGCACACCAGCTCCGTGTTCATACGTATCTATACGAGACTATCGGATAAATTCCTTCGTCTACTGCAACGCTCGAACAATCGTATGATTTGGCGGTACATACGTTACACCTACTTCTGTATCTTCTCCCGCTATTTTCCGTTCTATTTTCACGATGCTCGCGCGTATGTATGTGCGTGTGTGTCTGTAGCGACGGTATCGCGTCGTGAATTACATGCAACTTATCATATACACGAGGCGTTTCTTGAAGCACGCGAATCTCCCAGTACCTCAGTTACGTTACTATTCCACATATGCATATCGTCACATACGTCTTAGACTGAGCAACAGCCATGGAACTCACGATCGGTGCATAAAAATCTGCAACTTTTCTCGAACCACACTCCAGCATTTATCTGCTGTATGTATGCGCGTGCGTCTGTGTGTGTGTGTCTAAGGATGTATCCGTTTGTGGGTGATACATCACCGATAGTGGTGTACGTTCACATTGGCAGTTCGTATGTTCGCAACCGATGGGAATGTAGGCGAAAAGTGTATGAATCATGTACATCGCTTACGGTCCGTTAACTCATTCGTTTTCTTCGATTGCAGATACATATCCAGCAACCACCAAGCTCAGTTGGTCTCGAATTAAATCGGTTCGAACTGATCCGATTGGAAAAACCTAGTACGTGTTGAGTATGACGATGTATCCAAGTTTTTTGGTATGCCACGATAATTCATTTTCTTTGTACGGGTGACATTTTCAATCCATTCACAGCCTCAATCGGGAAAACCAAGTTGGATAGTAAAGAAGATTAAAAGAGGAGAATGTTCATTACGTTGGGTAGTCCCTTTCCTACACTATCGATGGTTTCGAAGTTTGCATCGTTGGAACGCAACGAAAGCTCTTTTTTACATTTTCATTTCTTTGTTCTTGTTATTATACAAGATATTTTTCTGTAGGTCTATATAGTAGATGGCTAAATAAGTATCTTAAAAAACTATTGCGAGTTTTTTAAGGCTAAATATGTCTAAATAAATTAAAGAAGATCGGAAGTATTAATTTTCATTGCATTCCAACGATGCAACTGCAACGATACGATGTACCGTGTACCCTCGGACGTCTCTGTCCACCGCACTCTTTCGAACACTCGACTCGACCAAAGTCACAATTATCGTGTACCTTTTTCTCCCAACGAACGAAAAATAGTTTATGATCGCGAGCGGAGCTTGAGCGCGATAAAACATTCAATCATCGCCCGCAACTAACGAACCTCCGAGCGTCTAAACACTAATCTCGGCTGAACGCCTTTTTCGTCAAAACGTTTTTAACGTGAACAAAATTGCGATGGAATCTAGCGTCATTGAGAGCGTCTGTTATTACCAACAAAAAGTATTATCCTGCCGTTCTTTCGGTCTCGTTTCGTCCATCGAGAAATTACAGCTACAACAACTATAAAAATGATACGAAAGTAACAAACCAGAATAATGACAATCATAACCCGCAACGTGGAAGAAAAGTAGAGAAAAGATCGAAACTGGAGAACGAGAATACGGAGCGAAAATAAGGGCAGAAGCAACCGGGCCACAAGTGCATAACCACTAGGGTGGCCGTTATTTTGGCTTCGGTAAAAAAATGTTAACGTCTAGTAAAAAAACTAATCAAGATATGAAAACAAAAATCTGTGTAAAATTTGGACGCGCTGGGATAAGGAGAACACGTGCCAGCAGTGTATTTTTCAAAAATACATGCATTTTTTTAATGGCCGCACTGAAATATTTATTAGTCTCATAATATTAATGAAAAAATCTGGAATTGGCTACATTGATTATACATATTAAGAGTTACAAAATATATTATTTACTGATTTTTTCCCATCAATCACGTACCGCAAATTCGTACCTTTACATGAAATATTACATAAGTAATAGCAGTCCATCTATGGAATGATTGAAGTAGAGTACATTTGTTTACGTTCAGAATTTTTTCTTGATATTCGGCGACAACTTGAAGAACGTATTGTATTTGATCTTCATCATAAGTCAATCGATTTTTATAATCGGTGATAAGTTTGATCCCTCGCTCCGCTATATCATTACAGACTCTTATTTGTTTTATCAATTGCGCGCCCATTTGATAACTCTCGTTCGAGTCCCAAACAGATACATCGATCTCGAGAAAAGTACAATCAATTTTAAATCGTTCAAAAAACGCCATAGATTCGGGACTAATAAAGAAATCAATGTCTTTATCGAGCAGAAAAGTGAAGTCTGTCTGGAAAACCTGATACCGTTTGGAACCGCATCGTAAAATCGAAATAAGTTTGCAGAAACGTAAAGATTTCACGTGTTATATTTTTTTTTCTATGTCCAACAATGGCAAACCAACTCGGTCGCTAATGTTCGGTCGGTAAAAATGAGCGAACGAAGCGCCACGACCAAATTTCGAACTATTTGTCTGCACTATATTTTGTATTATCGCCACTACAGTTGGAAAATCTTCTCGCAGGTTCAAGAAAAAAAAAATATCATTTTGAAGCATTCAATACACGATTATTATATTATCATTTGCATAAAAAATCCGCTCCGATAATTAATTCACTGCTTCGATTTCCCGCCACAATGTGACCAAACCGCCACGTCCGTTTTCAAATTTTCTATTAATTTTCCAATCTACTTCCGACTGTACATAATTGATGGAAAAAAATCAGTGAACAATATATTTTGTACCTCTTAATATGTACAATCAATATACCCAATTCCAGATTTTAAAATTAATATTATGAGATTAATGAATATTTTAGTGCGGCCATTAAAAAAATGCATGTATTTTTGAAAATTAAACTGCTCGGTGGCACGTGTTCTCCTTATCCCAGCGCGTCCAAATTTTACACAGATTTTTTTTTCATATCTTGATTAATTTTTTTGCTAGACGTTAAAATTTATTTACCGAAGCCAAAATAACGGTCACCCTAATAACGACCCATGCACAAATTTGTTGGGGAGTCCCTAGATTCTATCACATCCGTATAGGGATTCGATAGGAATGTCACCGCATTCTATAGAGAGTCCACATTGGAATCTAAGTGGATTCCGCGCTATTTCCCAACTGACCTCGTTTGAGCACTTTAATTCGAAATTTTCGACTGGAATTTTTTGGAACTCCCAAAAAAATATCCTTACGTGATCCCGTGCATAAATGTATTGAGCAATCCCGAAATGCACCCATATCTCTATACGGATTTGTTATGGTATTGAAATGGTCATTGTTGGACTTCAACAAAAATATACTTTCTTCATATGCCCAATTTTTGTTGGCACATTTATACTACGAAAGTTACTAAAACATTTTCGAGGATCCTTATACATAATCTATAATCAAAACCTACAATAAAATATAGTAGATAGTAATAAAAATAAATAAAATAACGAAGAATTTTTGTTACATTCCAACGATGCAAACTTCAGCACCATGATTTGTCAGGGACATCGCACATGGGGAGCCTTATTGGGATTCAATTGGATTCAGCACTGTTCCTCGATGAACGCCGTTTAATAATTCTTGCCACGCTCGAATCGAAAATATGTGAAAAGTCACGAGAAAAAACTCGGCGTGTTGAAACATAACCTGCACGCCTCGTCAGCGTGGATGTGGATGGTGATACGTCAAATTGGAGTAAAATAAATAACAAACGATGATTGCAGTGGATTTTCAGTGACGTGATTCTAATCGATTTTCAAAATATACTTTTTGAAGCTATTTATACTTTTTCAAGAAAGCATTTATACTTTTTAAAGATCCACCCATTTCGCATATCTATATATTTTGTTTGAAAAATTCAACATCCAGAATGCGATGGAATCCATCAAGAATCGTATCGGATTCTGTTCGATAATGTGGACATCCTTTAGGATTCAGATTGGATCCCAATAGGGAATCCCGATGAGAATCCAATGTACGAGAGCGACTTTTTAGTACAGGGATCCAAAGCAATGACCCATTGAATCCCTATCGAGAAGTAGCGACAAGTATGGGAATCCATTGGATCTCTATGACAACTTTTGCTCGGCAATTTGAGTACTCGTCGTACTGTGGGTCTCGTTACGGCTATTCGTTCTCGACAAGTTCCCAAGAAAACAAATTCGTACTGTGTCGATACGCAATATACACCCTCACCAGGGTATACACACCTGTAGATGCGTCGATTCCCACGAAATGCGTTTTTTTTTGCCTCCCTATCGCGTGGACACGCGCATCTTGTTTCGTGCAACATCGCGCGTAGAACGCGAAGAATCGGCATGCCGCGCTCGCTTGCTGTTCTCACGTGTTTCCGCCTGTGCGCGAAACGTATATACGTATAGCAAATAAGTGCATGTAGCGCGCTGTTGCCTTGCCTCAATGTGGTTGGATCGGTTTTCCTCGGCGGAGCAATAAAAGCCCCTCTCTCAACGTTGCCGCGCTCTCCTCATAGGCGGCTATTCCTCGCGCATAGATATAGCCCGTCGTACACTATCATACCCGAGCTTGGATGTATGCGAATATTTTCAACCCGTTACAGCAGTCTTCAATGTCCGCTCATCCGGCTGATTTTGAAGACGGTCCTTGATATTTTGTTTAGGTCGATTTGTGCACCGGGTCGGTCCTCGAAGTAAAATGTCTCCAAAATCACTTCAGCGTCATTAAAGTGCATTGAAAATTACGTTTTTCCTAATTGCTCAAATTCCTTCGGGCATACTTAAGCTTCGACAATCGTTGAAATACTTTTGCGGATCGTTGTTTGGAGATCTTTAATTCTATATCTACAAAACGCGTTCGTAATAAAAAATGGGAAATGTAAAATAGAATTTCCGTTGCATTCCAACGATGGAGACGTGAATTCCATGACTCTTTCAGCAGACTTTGGCTACGAAACACTCGTCTAGTTTTTAAGATGCTTTTTCGGAGATCCGCATTCGGAATGTGCAAAAAATATTTCGTATAGTTATGCAAGTGAGGGAATAAACACATAAAAATAACTTTTTGTCGAGTCCCGACAAAAATTCTCCCAGTTTGTAAATTATCATTTTCTAATTGTCAATTTTTTTTGCCCGATCAAAGGTACATCAATTTTTTTAAAAGATCTTCATTGGAGACCTACAATCTAATCGAGAATTATTTTGGATAACGATAAAAATGGAGTAAAAAAAAGATGAAAACGAAGTTTCGTTGCATTTAAACGATGCAAACTTCAACAACGTTGTTGTAGGCACGATAGCATATGCGCCGTGCATTTCGCGACTCCAAAGACTCAGACATACAATTTTCGGCCAAACCACATACCTATTATCTTAAATTCGCGAAATAATGAAAGTTCGTATGATCGGGACAAGAGAAAACCCCAGGTATATTGGGAAACCCGCGAATCGTTTTATTTTTTCACGATCCTCCTTGCAAAGCTGTCGCAGGATCACACCGAAGTGGTCGTCAAATGAAGCTTGAAAGCTGCATGACGATATTGAAATTTGCATCGTTGGATCGAAACGAAAGTTAAAAGAAATAAACGAAAGAAATAAAAATTGAGCTGTACGAGAATTATTCATCGTCGAAGTATTCGCAAAACAGGCCGTGTATCATACCCACACCGCAACTCGAAACGAAAGTTTAGTAGTCCGAATTTTTTTGGACAAATTTTGGCTACGCAAATCGCTCGAACGTTTTTTAGCATCCTTATCACAAATCTACAAGGCAAGATTTTTAACGACGAAGAAAATGAAGAAATAAGAGTTGAGCTGCATGAGAATTATTCATCGTCGAAGTATTCAAAAAACAGGCTGTGTATCATACTCGGTCGACTCGGGCACTTGTTTGAAATAATCTGAAGACAAATTGTCAAAAAGACAGGAGTGTCCGGCGTGCCGCGAAATTTGCATACTCTTTTCTTTTCTCTTGTCCCCCCCCCCCCTCTCTCTGTTTCTGTCTCTTGCTCTCGATGCGGATACATTTCTCGAGCGCGTTAACAAGCATTCGTTATACCTATCTCGCGCGTTCCGAGACTACAGCCGTCCGTTTTCTGTTATACCCGACGCTTTGTTTGGTACAAGTATATAACGGCGTGATACGGCCTTTCGTATAAGAGGTTCAGCTATATTTAGTGCGATGAAAATATCATCGTACCTCCCGCATGACGGCCTCCTGGCCCGCCATTCCAGATTTAACACTATACGTCGCTCTCCTCGTCCGGACGATGGCGCGCGGTGGCGGCCCGAACTCTATATCCCTCCAAACGTCCCAACACCCGCGAAAACGGAGAGCGCGCATACGTCTCTGCATTCTCAACGTATATACAATTTGTCTTTTGCAAATCTTCAACAACACAAATCAGAAAAATGAAGAGTTGAGAGAACCTCTTACATTCGATGCCCACGTTGGATTTTTTCCCCAACACGTCCATTCAAGAGAGAGATGGTTACAAAATGTGACTGACAAGGAACATCACTTGAGTGTTCGCCTCCGATTTTGTTGAAAGTCATATATGAGATAAAACATGCAAAACTATTAGGCACGTATTTTTTGTATCTGCGGAAAAACGTTTTTAAGGAGGAAAACGGCCGCTCAAAGAAAGGCGCGTCACCCCTTCATTACATTTTTTTAAATTATTCTATAGTGGATTTTTCATCGCTTGACATTGGAAGAATTTTGATTTTGTTTAATTCAAAGCGATGGACTGCTTGTGGGTAAAACTGCAAAACCAACCCCTCGACACGCCTTTCTTTGAGGGGTGGTTTCCCCCCTTGAAACCGTTTTTCCGAAGGTTAAAAAAATACGTGTCTAATAGTTTTCAATGCTTTATCACATATATGACTGTCAACAAAATCGACGGCGGACACTTAAGTGATGTTTCTTGTGAGACTTTGTCCAAAGTAGTAAATATTTCAAAAGCATCAAGTACTCGGCGACTCCTGGATATCCGTACTGGTTGAGGGAAATTTCAAATCAATAAGTTTCAATCAATAAGATACGGCCAATTTCGAAAAACACTGGAAATGTCGGCCTCGAAATGCTCCCGTGACATATATTGGTTTTTTCTCTCAATGTTCCTTCGTATGCCCGTTCGGGCATTTACGATACCATCTCTTTGACTCATACCTCAAACTTGTCCCTCGAGTTATGCCAGTCCCCGTCAGGCACCCTCCTCTTCCGATTCAGGTGGTAGTTTTCTCGTGAGGATCCTAAAAAGACTTCGAGTAGTTTTGGTAGTGCAAGGCTGTCAAAGGACCATCCGCATAGAAATTCAATTTCAAACCCCAACAAACCCTGACTTCAAATTTTGCACCATTGGACGGCAAAGAAAATTAATATTTCAGAATTACTTGAATTTGTTCGGCATAGTTCACTTACAAAAATCCTGCAATCATTTTTTAAGATACTTATTTAGCGATCTCATATAGAAATCCATATAAAAGATCTTGTGTAATAAAAAAATGAGGAAATTAAAATGTGAAATAGAACTTTCTTGCGTTCCAATGATGCAAACTTCAACATCATAACAACCCCGCCATGGCCGCAAAATCACCTTTGGGTAAATATCGGTGAGTTCACGTAGTCCAAAAGCGTCCTAAAACGAATAGTCAACAATACGTAGTTATAATGGGTTCAAAATGACCTTTTCGCATATACACACACATTGGCATGTATATATGAATAATAGATACAGCCGTATGTATGAGTGTGCGTTGATCTGAGGACGTTACAGCTGTGCTGTGTACACCAGAGGTCGTCACGAATCGCATGCACCGCGGCCTCGTTGCGTCGTTGCATAATGGTAACGACCGGTGGTATTATGTACGTTGAAGCACGAAGAAGACGAGAAACACGCGCTAACCGCCGCCGCAAGAACAACAATAACAACAACAACAACAACAACAACAAAAACGATGCCATTCGGATAAAGAATGCTATACCTCCTGCGTTTATAATTCATTTATAATTCGATAATATTGACATCATAAATATCGATCGGCTTATGCTCTTCCAGCATTCAAATCGTTCGGGTATATATCCATAAGGGATATGACCGAAAAGAAATCCCATTGCTTTTTTTCCAAGCAAATCGTGTACTGTTTGATGAGGTTGACGTTTGCATTGTTGGAATGCAATGAAAATTAATATTTCGAAATTCCTTTAATTCATTTTCGCATATTTCGCCTACATGCGAATAATTTAATTTAATTTAATTTAATTATATAAAATTCTGCAATGATTTTTCACGATACTTATTTAGCAATCTACTACCTATATAAATGTATGGAAAAAGATTTTGTTATTATACAAAATATTTTTCCATGAAAATAAGGCAATGAAAATGTAATAACTACTTTCGCGAGGAAAGTTGAAAGCTGCACGGAAGGGTGGACGTGAACAGTCAGACTCACACTTAGTCGAAATTTTTCAAAATTTCGACTTTCGCTTTTCGACGGATTCTCAAAAGATAACATTTCGAAAAAATTATTAAAAAATTTCTAGTCGAACCGCTCGAAATTGAGGGTGTTATGGGCGTCTATAGGGAGGTTTCGCGAACCGACGAACTTTAAACACGTTTTTCTCAACATTACTTTTTCGAAATTGGTGATTACGATATCTCAAAAATCACTTCAGCGATCGATTCCATATTTTACGAGCTTCTTTTACTTATCAAAAAGCAGTGCTCGAACAGAGAAATGTTCTTTTTCGATGCAGTTTTTTTTTATCAACGGAAATAGAGCGTTTTTTCACCGAAAATTGATACTTTCACTTTCGACTGCGGCCATTTCTTCAAAAATCAATATTCTATCATATCTTGTATAGTCCAATCACTGGATAATTTTATGCAAAAACTAAGTGCATTTGATTTCTTTTATTTCGGATGATTTGTTTCCGAGCAACAGTGGTCGCTTGTATACAAGCGACCACTGTTGCTCGGAAATAAATATGTACACATTTATAAATATTTTTCAATACAAAAATTGCATAAGATAAAACGTTCTCTTTAATGTTAACAAAAAATTGAATAATTGCACACGTTTAACGAGAAAATAATTACGATAATTCCGTTTTTTTCCGGCCACGAACTGGGTGTAACGCGTTAATGCAGAGTTACCGAATTCGAAAGTCATTTCGTTACTTTACGTATTCCTATTATTATTATTATCTTTTTCGGAGATTTGAAAATAAAAACTCATAAAACCATTATTTTTCAGTATTCAATATCGTTATTACGTAAGGTTGTGTCTTTATGCCAACGAGGCAAAATACCGCGGACAACAACGACGAAGCAGACTCAATGACGACAGTAAACTTCTAAAGACCGCAAACGGCGATGACAACGTATATTTTCTAGCGCGGGCATATCTCGTGCGATAAGGCATTCTTTTCGAGATAAAAAAAACCCTATTAATAGTTTCTTTTGCTCGCTACGCTGAAGTGTCCCGTCGCAAGGTATTTCTGTCGAGATTAAAGCCCGTTCGACAATTCAACTGACTACGAGAAAGAGATGATTTATTATTAAGAAAATCCGTACGGCAAATTTCGGTGCTTGGAGTGTTTAAATTGATGGATATTTATGGATTTTGGTGAAAAAGTTCCCAAAGGTACAGACATATATATGTATATGATAGATCAGGGTCGGGAAGATAAAGTTTTCAAGTTGCACGACACGTGAAACTCGCGCGCCTTCGAAGTTTTTGTGTTATCCGCGCACGCGCCTCTTCGCGTACGTGCGCTTACCATATCTCTGGTCTCCACTACTGGCACCTCCATCATTTCGCCTCTCGTCTCTCTCTGTCCCCCCCCCCCCGTATCTGTCACTCGCTCTTTCCATCGCTGTCTATGCGTTGCCGTTTCCTTCGTTCTCTTGCTTGTCGTCTCCTTCGTCTTTTTACACCTGTGTCTCTCTTATCATCGTACACGTGTGGAGACGTGTGCAGCTATCTGTGCGGCACATAAACACCGATTGAAGTTCGTGTAAAACATGGCAGTTTGCGAGCGGAACGTGATTTTCTAGGGCTCAAAGCGAACTCGACCACATGCGGAATTTTAGACGCACGTCCTGTTCTCCTTCCTGTCGAACAGTCTATTCTATTCGATGACGGTTAAAAAAAAGCGCTTAGGCTCATCAAATTTTTCATTTACGGTTATTCGGATCGAAGTGCTCTCTAATAGCAGGATTTCGTTTTATTCTTTTTATCATGCCTGCAAAGGCGACCAGTTTCTCTTGAAGCGGACCTTTGCTTATCAGCACGTGTTGGTTCGACGAAAAGTTTGGAATGTGCCTTCCATTTTTTTGTGTCATCTGTTAGTACCTGATTGGTTTTTGTTATATTACGGTATTATGCATTCACCGGAAAAGACCCTTACTTTTTTCGTTTCGGAAAAGGGAGACGGAAATGCATCGGAAACGTACTGCACGAATAGTAAACTGTTGTATGAATTTATCGAATTCTAGCGTCAGTAGTGGACACGCGACTTTTCGCAACGCAACTTGAACTCGCAAGGAACATTACTTTGATGTCCGCCTTCGATGCTGTGAATTGAAAAATTGGCTCGAAATCGATGGTCGGGCGTTGAAATTCTGCGAAAAATCGAAAAGTCATCGGAACTCGATGATTTCAAGCGGCATTTCAAAGAGAAAACAATCACGAAGAAAATGAGCAAAAGGCAGAGTTCCAAATATAAACCGAAACTAAATGATCGACGATACAGTGAAAACACTTATTTTCGCCGATATGGGAAAAGTTTTTAGATATTCAATATTTAAAAAATTCTAAATCGATGTATTTTCACCCCCTCCTTACCCCCTCCAGAATACGAATTTACCATTAACTTGTCCTGAAAACTTCATTTTTTATGAAATTTTTCAAAAGTCTACGAAAAGATATTTTTTGCGTTTATCCGGTGTACTTTTGAGCTTTCGACAGAGACTCGGCGATATTCGTAATTGGCGGAAAATTTCCCAATAGGTAGACCCGCAAAATAGTTGCAAAGACGAAAAACAATTTTTTCAAGCTCTTTGGCCACTTTTTCAAAATCCCAAAGTTTTAAAGAGCCGCAGCGTCGGTCCCATTGTAGTGACATAAGCTTATTGGGGGGAGGTGGGTGAAAAAAGGGTTTTGATAGCCTTAGAGAATGCCGTTGGATTTATCCCGATATCTCAACTAGTTTTTTTTGCAAAGTCCACTTGAAAAATGGCCGAAAAAGAGGCAAAGGGGAAAATGCATGGAAAAATTGGCAAAAATCGAATGTCG
Source organism: Ophion slaviceki (assembly GCA_944452715.1). NCBI lineage: Eukaryota > Metazoa > Arthropoda > Insecta > Hymenoptera > Ichneumonidae > Ophion > Ophion slaviceki. The sequence goes on along the minus strand of OX101794.1, from coordinate 7,718,527 downwards.
GTCTTTCAAATTCTGCCAAAAATCGAACAATCATTGGAACTCCACGAATCAAATGACATTTCAAAGAGAAAACGATTAAGAAGGGATTGCGTGCAAAGTAGAGTTCCAAGTCCAAATAGACATTAAATGATGGACGATTCAGTGGAACCACTTCTTTGGTCAAGATGGGTGAAAAAAATTGGTTTTTTTTACATCTACATCGATGTATTTTTACACCTGAAGGAGAATTCGAGATTTATTTGCCCCAAAAACTTTGATTTTTATTAAAAAATCATGAAAGGTGTTTGAAAGACGTTTTTCGCGTTGGTCCGCGTAATTTTGAACTTTTGGCAAAAACTCGGTGATAAATTGGTAATCGCCAGAAAGCTTACCATCGGATAGAATTTCGAAATTGTTCAAGAATCGAAAAAAATTTCAACCTCTGGCCGCTTTTTCAAAATGCCCAAAGTCCTAAAATTCAAACGGCCGTAGCGGCGGTCCTATTCGAGTCTCGAAGACTTATTGGGTGTTTTCCGAAAAGAATTTTGGTAGACATAGAGAATGCCGCTGGTTCATCTCGATATCTCGATTAGTTTTCCCGAAAAGTCTGGGGCGGAAATATCAACATACAGATGTACCAGCATGCATTCGTCGTCTCCAATCAAAGGGACCAAACCCCTGTTACTGTCATACTAAATCCCGCAATCATTCACTCAATTTAATTAGTACTCGATGTATACTGTACGGCGACTGTGACTCGTATGAAGTTTAGTTGGACTGCTCTAGACTTGACTTTCGTCATTTCCTAGGTCGCACACACGAACGGGGTGGTACAAGGTCACGATTAAAACTCAAGTATATTGCAGTCTGCATGTTCGAGAGAGTAACGAACCGTGTATACCTGGGGTGAACACGATTTTCACCAATGCCCGCGACTGTTTTACCCGCTACTCAATTTCAACCGAAAACAGATGCATCGACATCGAACCCTTTGGCAGTTTACATCTGTTCTCGCCTACACATGTACTTGGCAAGCACACTACTGCAGAAACACTCGTTTTACGTGGTGCATCAGGAGTACACACGACGAGAACGTTGATGCGAAAAAAAAAAGAGATGAAGAATGTCTGACGCTGCTACTAGTGATGATTTATCTGTCTTTCTCCTTCCCGCTTCCTCCCATGTGTCCCTCACTTGCCTTACCACGTTTTCTTCGCATTTAAGTAGAGATCTCACGCTGTCTTCACGCTTGTCACGTTCGCGACGTCTCGTGTATCCATGTATACGGTTCGTGCCACTACATGGATAATGTTGAGGAAGAGATGATCTATCAAAACGAGTAGCAGTGAAATGATCCAACGTGCTATGCCAACGATCCCCCCTTCACCCTATCGATGTGAAATCCATTGCTTAACCACTCAAACACCGGCTACAAACGATGCAACAGTGATTTCCACATGATCCACAGTTTTCATCGTCCAAGTCCTCATTGTACAGGGACTTTGCTTGGGTCAAAGTTCGGAAAGTGTTCACTACTTTGCAGCTTGAAGAAGTTACATCCCCGACATCTCTGTCGCCCAACTCTCATGGGTATTTTCGATCATTGGTATCGGAACACCGCCACAAATTTCACTGCAATACATTGTAACAGCTATAACCGGGTATAAGGCTGGCATGAGCATCGCGAGAAATGTTTATAGATTTCTATACTCGTCTTGGTTCCCCGAAGCGCGAGCTAGGTTGTTCCGATTAGCCGTCAAAATCTATTTAAATCTGGGCCTATTTCGAGAATGGTCGACGTCGACGGCATAGCAAAGACGCGTGGCGCGACGAGACGCAACGAAACGAAAGGGGGGTCGAACCGCGGTGGGCACGAGGCGAGGAGTTCACTCCTTGAGTGATTCGCGTGAATAACCAGATTCCGTACCTCCAGAAGTCATCTTTCTAACCGTATCGGCGTAGATTGAACCGTTGGACTAATCGTTGATCGTAAAAATAACTAATTTATCGCCTCGCTCTCGACATTCATTGGTGTTTCCTTCCCTTAAAGTGGCGCGGAACACTTATGTTGGCCCGAGAGAAACAGGGCTAAAGAGAAACAAAATGTCACTCTAAGAGACCCACCAGTCGCTTTGGAATCTCTTGCCGATCCGTCAGATTCTTGTTTCCTGCCACTCTTCGATTGAATTTTCAAGTTTCACCCATTTGGACATACTACAATTGGGGAGTTATTGAGAACAAAATCCGACTTCCTTAAACGTCATCTTTCGCCGCGATCTTTTGTGTTTCGTGTCCGGTTTCTTGAAGGGTAGAATTTCCAGGTGGTTTCGCCGTCACACGAATCGGTTGAACCTAATTGAATCGTTTCACTAATCTCTAGCGCTGATTCACGCAGCTGTACCATATACGACCAGATGTCTCGTCTAACCGGTGCAATATGTACCACTGTGTTTATCATCGTGACATCGTGGCGTGATTAAATTACCGACGTTAAATTCAGGATGCATGACCGTGCAAGTACGAGGGAGACGGAGAAAGACGGGAAGAGAGAATGCACCAGGAGCGAGACACGAAGGACTGAGAGCGAGATCATCCTGGTTTGCAATAGCTTACATCATTGGCCCCTTCTATGGCAGAGTAAAGCACTTTTTCACATGGCTTCCAATGATTATTTTTATAGACAAATATTAATAAATAATGAAGTTATTATTATTTAACCCTTCCTTGACACACTCATATTTGGCCACGACTTTGACACACTGGGTCAATTTGACCCGGATAGAACTTCATCCACCTGCCGTTAACATCCCGTCGGTCGGTTTTTATTGAAAAAAATCCGGGATACACTTTAAAAATTTCGTAATATGTCTGCATAATTAAAATTCAGGCAGTATAACATTGAATTGTTGTAAAAAACTATTGAAAATTTCAGTTTTAGGAAAGTGACTACGTTGTTTCAAATTCGTCTGGGTCAAAATGACCCAATGGGTCAAGGAAGGCTTAATGACGTGTCGCCGTCGCCACGTGGGCAATCGTTGTAGTTGCTTCCGGTATAGGGTGATTTAGAATAAAAAATAGAAAATCGTACCATTAGCATAGTAATAAAACTTTCGTATGACCGGGTAGTTTTTTGAATTCTAAGATACTCGAAAATGGCAAGCTAAAGAAAGTTGTTCAGTTGTCGACCAAAAAAACAACTTTCATCATTTGCTAGTAACAAATAGTGAAACACAAAAAAAATCATCCCACCATACAATAGAAGATGTTATACAGTATGCTCTATCCGAATTTGATGTGAATCGGATGAATAGATTTTGAGATCCGACCTACACCGATTCATAAATCATAGGTGCGAAAAAACGCGAAAGAAGAAAGGGCTAATCGCGGTGGTTCGGGGGTGGTTCGTTGTAGCGCAGTGCTCGAGATGATCCTTCGCAAAACATGCGGTAAATTTTTGTATTTTTTACAAAATTGTGTGAGGTTGTAGTTTGCATCGTTGGAATGCATTGGAAATTAATATTCCCAAATTTCTTCAATTTATTTTGGCATATGTCGATCTACTATATAAATATGCGATCTATTATATAAACATACGAAAAAAGATATTTTAAGGTAATAAAGATAAGGAAATTAAAATGTAAAAAAGACCTTTCGTTGCGTTTCAACTTCACCGCCATATTTTTGTTGCAAACTGACGTTAAGACCCTACGCTATGAAAGTATGCAATTTCAAAAAGCGTTTTTTTGAAATGTCAAGCTTCAGCTGCAGACCCCTTAAGGGGCGGTGAAATCCTCGGTAAAAGTTCGGAGAGTTGTCCGCGTAGGATGGATTTTCGGGCGATGCATAGATGAAAATCCAACAGACGCCCTATACTGACTTGAAAAAAAACAACACAAAATAGGAGTGACTCGAAATTGAGCCTGAACAGACCAAAACCGCGATTCTTCCATTACGTTTAAATCTTCCGTTACACAAATATGGAGCAACCATATCACACGATTTGCAATTTTGAAGGTGGGGGAACGACAGTGGTGAGATACTTATGTAATATTGAGCGATACAGTACATAGCAAATTTGCACTCGCTGCGTGCCGATCACGTACAAGTGACGTTAATATGCAATAAATTAGCCAGTCTCCCACGCGGGAGGAACACCGCGGAGCGCGAACGTCGACGAGTCTGTATTACGGTATACGCTTCGTGTTAGTCACGCTCTCGTAGTCATCTCTCGCGCGGGCCTTTCAGTCCTCCCAGTCAACGGATACAGCATCGTTATATGCGCCTTGGTAAAACAGAACTTTGACTCCAACTTTCTGACGCATCGAACAGGCTACGACAAGTTGAGATATTACGAGCTGTTATCTCCGATCGCAAACGGGAAAAAAGTGCGATGGCCAATCACTGATTACCGGGCTGCGTACGAATGAGCTACATCTTATTGCTGGGGCTATCACAGTCTTACCGTTTGCAGGGGCAACTCTTTCGGATACTCGGGCTGAACCAATTTAAATGGATTGATGCAACGCGAATTCTCCAATTGATTCTCATGCCTGGGGTTAGCCATAGAAGTTGGTTATTTTCCTGCAAGTTGTGACAACCCATTATTATGAGCCTCGGGATCACGACTGCGGGTCCAACTATCGTTACTATGTATACTCGACCCACAGAAGTTGGTTGACCTGTCCCACAGAGTGATCCACGGACAAGCTGACATGACAGTCAGTACTGGCAACCGTTTTGTAACACGAATGTCAGCTACTACTCTATGGGTGCGTCTTAGCATGAAAGATGACGCGAATCGACGTTTTTTCGTTTCGATCTCCCATCAGAAGGAACTTTCCCTAGGGGAGATTCGACGTTTCTTAAGGGGCTACATCTACCTAGAGGCCCGAAAAATGGCCAAATTTCGATTTTTTTCTTCTAGGAAACGGTTGGTGGAAAAGAAACGTATTTTTTTAACAAAAAGGTATATGTATCAGGCCTTTAAAAAAAATCAATAAATACAGAAAAACAACAAAAACATGGCCGCCGGCTGGTGATGAAATTTTCTTCGCGCCGTTTGGTGGTGGTCTAGCTTAAGGTAGAACGAGCGCGCGCTCTTGATTTCTATAGATTTTGTTCAAATTTTAAACATACATTGTTCACATCAGTATGCATATATGAGTCAAATTTCAGAACAGTCGACTATTTAGATTTGGAGATAATTAACTATTAACACTGCAGGGTCAGCATTGAAATTTCGACAGAATAATTTTCCGTAAAAAATGTTTGTCCTCTATAATTAGAAGACATAGCAAACAAAAATAAGAAGAAAGCAACACAAATTTTTATTTGGAAGTAATTTTTAATCGAACAAAGTTTTTAACTAGTTATGAATTAACCAACACTTTTATTTGTTGATGAATATCACATAAACAATATAAAATAATACTTATAACGCAAATATTTTTTTTTATGATACAAGTTTTCAACTTCAGGAACACGATGATTTTTTTCCCCGAAATATTCAACAATATTGTTCTGCGGTGTTGCTATGTGGCTTCTTATTATAAAGGACACATATTTTTTACGGAGAATTATTCTGTCTTTACTGAACGTTTTTAGCAAAACTGAATAGTAAAGGCAATCGAAGCTGTTTCCACTCTTTCCGTAACTAGTTTGCTATCTAAACATAATTTCATAATAACATTTATAAACACAATAGAATGATACGACGAATTATGGGACCTGACTTTCGATCAATGCAGACCCTGCAGTGTTAAAAGTTGTAATTAAAAAACCCATTATCTCCGAATTTAAATAGTCAACTGTTCTGAAATTTCACTCAAACATGCATAATGATGTCATCAATGTCTGGGTAGAATTTGAACAAAATCTATAGAAATCAAGAGCGCGCGCTCGTTTTACCTTAAACGGTCTATCTGGAATCTAAAAACCAAGCGGGTTATCCAAGTCAACAATAAATACGAGTCGTTGACGAACGTCGGTTTTATTAATCATCTTTGTTAACAACGTGAAAACGAATCGAAACCCGAGCCTACAAAATTGATGAAAAACGTCGTAATTTTGAAGAAAGTGATATTTTGAAGAAACTGAGATACAACATTTATGAGAGACGTCGTCAGTTTGAAAAAAAGTGAGATCGTCAACGACCTTTGAATGTTTCTCATCGTATCTCCTGTAAATTTGGAAACAATCCATCAAGTGGTTCTCGAGATATCATGTCCACCGCTTTTGAAAGCAGTGTGTTGAGAAAAACGTGTTTAAAGTTCGAAGTAACTCGCCCGGCCGCCTGTTGGAAGATGTAGCTCATTCAATTTTAGGAATATCTCAATGAAATTTTCCGGGCACATAGCTAAAAGGCGATACTAACGAATGAAAATATTTTTTGAAAATGCAATTTTTTTTACTCACCTAGGTAGATGACCCCGTCCAATAGAATTTCCCTTTTTTGCCATACACTCGTACAGCGCAACTTGTCAACGAGACTTCTTGATAGAACATTATTCCGTTTCTATCGTTGAGTACTCGTTTGATACACGCGGTCTAAAAGTTGCAAAACCGCCAGCATTATTCAAAGTGCACCCGGTGGAGGTTACACGCTTGGATTTGTAGCTGTATTGTTCGCGTTGCTTGTGGGTGCGCATGTACTTAGTAGTACTTAGTAAGAATTGGCGAGCAGTCTTCAAGCAATTAGCAGCCTCATCCCTTTGCGGGGCTCGATTCGGGCGAGTCCTCTCGGCTTTTAAGTTTGTGGTGCACTTTTACACGTGTTCCTTGTAATCGCGACAATGGCCATTTTAAATCAATGACTCATTTTTCACAACCATTTTCAACATGTTCTGCTCGTGCCACCCACTTATTTGTTATTACAATTTCGTTATGCAGCGTATAACAGTTATTTCGTTGATGACTTTTTCCTACTTCATTAAAACCAATTAATTCCATGCGACCGTTGTTCCATGAATTTTCAACGATGAGTATGAAATATTTGCAAGCATATAGAAATGTTTGTAACAACGGTTCGTGTAATTGTGTGCGGTGCAATTGCTTTTATTTATTTTCCTCTCGAACAATGCATCACTGCGTTATATTCGTAACAGTTGCGTATGCGTTTATGGATGAGACATCGAGCGTATTCATATGTTGATCACCAACAAATATTTTCACCGAATCATTCGTGACCTCTCTCGGCTCGACGCGAGTCTTTTTTGGCTTCCGCTTATCTTCATGTTTTTCCTTGTCTTCGTTAATTATCTATTTTTATTGACTTTTGGACCACGAACTTGTCGCACATGAGCGCAACGTACGAAAAAAAAGCACATACGAGAGACTTGGCTGATGAACCTTCAAGCTACCAGAGGTCGGTCGCAGGTCTCGGATGCGTTTGGCGCAGTCCGCGGCTTTTCTCATGGCTGAATAAATACATTATTGCTTTAATCCGCCGTCATAACAAATTGGTATCGCGCTTTCTATTCCCCTGTTCCCGCGAATTAGTAACTACAGTGTAGCCCGCGCACTCAACACACATATGCAGTGTTGTACTTGGATTCTGCGCGTACATCGATATCGCGAAGTAATTCTATTCAACCGTTAAATTTCAAGCAGCCCTGAGAACATTCGTAAGGAGAAACATTTATTTTGCATCCCCGTAACATAATAATAATATTTGTAACAAAAATCAACACAATTTTTAGTATATTTTTCGTGAGTAATGGAATTCGACATGTGACGACCAGTCGTATTGTATTAACTTTTCTCCCTCGGTCCTGAAGTTCAATTAAGAATCCCTCAAGAATTTGCCGACCCCAGTAGGCAAAGGTGAGAGGTCAAAAACTATTGTACGCGCAAACTCGGTCATGCTGTCCTCGTGCGGAGGCCGCCCACGCACGAAACCTCAGAATAAAAATTCCCCGTACACCTCGCATTACGGTATGAGCGGGTTCGTTGGAGTCTCGGGCTCTCACATAATGTAACAATACTATCTGAAAATAATCTCCCACGTGCGTAAACATGTCAACGCCGATTGTATATATCTACACACACTCATATACACACTGCACACCGCATGAATACATCCATTTCTTTGTTCGAAATTAAGAATAACTCAAAAAGCAAGGATCAACGGGAAAAATCCTAAGGCGCCTGTACATCAAGGACTTTTGACATGTACCATGCCTCAATAGTTCGTAAATATCGTTTCCGGCAGACTGGATACATGCATAGGCGCCCTTTGACCATTTTTTGACAGTTTTTTCGTAAGAAAACCTGATGACACGGAGCTTTGCCGGTTAAATTTGGACATGTCACGTATGTATGTACGTATGCACACGTATATAAGTGGATATAGATACACAAGTGACGTTTACGAATAAACATACGCATCGATATGCGTAGGTGTGTCTACATACTCATGAAGTAAATATATAGGGCATATTCGCGTACATATTTGAATATATGTACATCAGCACTCGTACGCTCGCTCCGGAGCATCTGAAATACATCCATTAGTATGCGTTCGTGTGGGAGAGTGTTGATATATGTTGGTGGGGCATGTACGTGTATATAGCGATGAGAGGGTTAAAGAGGAAGGGCGGGTAGATATACACGAGTGTCCTAACTATATATACACACGCACATATATATACACATAGATTTCAGGGGTGACTGGCATTGATCGCACACTACCATCCTATGAGCAACCCCTAATAACACCCTCTTGCCCACCCTTTCTGCCCCTTCCTATCCTGTGTATACCGGCAAACTGTACCCCCTTCCTCTCGCCCTTTCTATTTCTATCCTCCGCTTTTCTCCATTTATAGACGGAGAACAGCTCTATACATATGTGTGTGTGTGTCTGTGTCTGTGGACACACACAGCGCTCTTTCATCCCTGTTTTACACATTCCGTGCTCGAAGAAAATAAAAGTGCAAGAGGGATGAAAGGCAGCGCCCAACTGTAGTGTGGTGGACCCTTCGTCTCTTGGCGCTATAACCCAATCCGAGCATGTCGAATGCAGTGGTGCTCAGAAATCTCCGTAGATCAATTATTCTTTTCGTCGGTCGCGTTGTGATCGCTGTTCCATTTGCGCTTGTACAGTACAATCCAACGGCGTCAATTCGATTTTTAGATCGTAAACATGCGTGAAAACGAATTTACGATGCTATTGCTCGTTTGTCGTTGGACCCATTGAGGTTGAGCTTAACTTACTGCAATTGTCGTAGCATGAAAACACCGCGGGTAACTTCGATGGAATTGCTAAATCGAACCAATGTCATCACAATGGAGCTCCTTTGGATCCAGATTCGAGCGTATACTTGGATTTGTAAAAGACATGTCTATTTATAAGGCTTCGGGACATGTGAAACACTTAATGCTTTTGGTACAATTGTCGTAAAGGCGGAACTGTTTGGACGACTGAAGGATCAAGGATGTTCTATAACATGAAGTAATATTTAGTAATACGCGTGCCATTGATGGTAAGAAACTTGTGTAGAATTAATTGAGGCGCAGTCGGGATTCACTTTTTCTCATTCTGGTCTCGTCAAATCTTTTACTCGATTCAGATCCCATGGAGTGTTTGCCATAGTTATCCTGCGGCCTTTATACACTCCTAATCATCTATAACCTAACAGAGACTCCATCATCTATGGCGTTCTTTTTCTTCTTTGCTAGGAAATCAACCAAATTGTTTCCTTTCCGCAGCTTGCCGTGTGCAATGATGATTCTTTCGGTGAAACATTTACTCATCATCGAGGGGTTGATGTTAATCCTTCGCGTTCCAAGTTGAGATCCTTCATCCTTTTGCGAATTACATGTGTATACCATACATACATATGCGTGTGATGTATACGCGGCCCTAGCTTGATCACATGCCTCGTAACCCACTGTACCCACTCAAATTCGTTCGTGGTGCGAAATGTACGAAAAACTACGAAACAATCAGGAGGCTTACCTGCATATCTTCGTTACTGGGTTACTCTGGTAGATTATGGCAGGCATATCAGGTTGACAATTTGGAAGTTCTACTGATTTAACATCCATTCCTTAGAAGGCTGCTAAGTATACCTCGGGTCGATTGGCATCATGTATACAATCATCATTGATGGCCTATAAACTTCATTGTCGCCCTCTTTTCTCGCTGTATGTGTCCTCAAATGATGATGACTCACGACGTTACACCAGTCGTGACCATGGATTTCTTTTTGCTCCCGCGTGGAATCTGCAAGGTCTGCGAATTTTGTTGCCCTCTTGGCATTTTCGTCGTACATCGAGAATCTTCGTAATCTCAACAATTTCTATACATGTATGTGCGCGGCCTTGTATATATGTATGTACTGGAGTTATTGCATAAAGTTTGGGGTAATGGTGTTATCAAAGACGCGTTCTAATTGACCATCGTGTTAACTGGAATGCCTGGTATCTGCAACCTTGACCGACTTTCCAACTTCCACAGCGGCGAAGATTGATTAGATTACATTCAATGCATTCAAGTTATGATATCACCGATAACGCGTTCGAAACGTTCTAAGAGTAAATAAATCCACCTACATATATTGTATGTCGAATAATTCATATGTGTACGTATACAAGTATTATATAAAAAGGTAAAGGGTGAGGTTGCTGAACGACGGCACGAACTCTATCAGCGTATTCCGATTACCTTTTGCAAAAAGTTTCGTTTCAATAAATCGAGAAAAGTGCAAACGTAATCGCTCACTTTCCTTTTGCTGTTACACATTCTGTGTGACAGGAACAAGATATTACTGTATATATTGAAATCGTGCAGTATCTGTTGACGTATTGTCAAGAATCGAGTGCATCAGTCAATTCCTAATCCTACATATGTAACGTTACAGTGAGAACAATTTATTACTTTCATTCGGTATAGTTTGCGCGCCGATGAAGACAAGAAAAGTCGCATGCTCTACACTTTAACCAGACACCAATTATAATACACTCATTATACTATATACTGTACAGTAATACACAGCACCTTAACATGACCGATCGGTCTGTGGTCTGACAGATCGTTGCCTGTCCCCAGGAGGCATACTCCGTACTTTGGACAACCGGACTACCGACTCTATGAACTCAACAAGAGATTACAGCAGCGGACTGAGGTGAGTTATTTATTGTGATTTAATTGTTCAATTATAATTCTAGCTTTTATAGTATCTAATGTCTTATCAAGTATATGACGTTTTTCCAGTGATGGGGAAGCTGAAATACATCGTTAAAATACACAAAAAAAATCTTTTTTTAGATATTAATTTAAATTTTTTCGCTATTTCGAATCTGGTATGTCACCATTCAAAATTAGACTCGAAAAAAAACTATAAGAATGAAATTTTTCGTTAGGTTTCAAATGAGTTTGTTGTTATTGAAAAATATTAATAAACAAAAAAGTTATTATTATTATTATTTGAACGAAGTATTGTCGTTGCTCCATGGCCAATCGCTGTAGGTGGTTCTGGCATTAAAGTCATCGGAAATGTAATTTTTTAAATGTGTTTTTAGTATACTAATTAAACCTTTGTATGACCGGATACTTTTTGAAATTTTGCAAATCGCAAACATGACAAGCTGTACAGGAAAATTTCGATTTGTAACGAAGAAAAAATAATTTTTATAATTTGTGTTTAGCAAATGGAGTAACATGAAAAAAATTATCCGGCCATGCAATAGAAAATGTTATAAACGGTACTCTTTCCGAATTTGAACTGAATCGGACGACTACATTTTTAGATACGACTTACAACAATCCATAAAACATAGTTTCCAGTAAAACCCCAAAAGAAAAAACGGATGAATACTCGCGGGCGAATTCGCCGTAGCGCGGTGGGCGATCTGGCTCTTCGCAAAACACGTCATAACGCGGTGGATTTTTGGAATTTTTACAAAATCTGTGCTGCAAATTAAAGTGAAGACCTTAGGCTATAAAGTTATGCAACAAAAAAAACAAATTTCAAAATATCAAGCTAATGCAGACCCCTCAAGCCTACTATATAATTCCATTGCAATAAATAAAAGACTCGAGTCAAGAAAAATGAATTTTTATTAGAATTTATCAGGAGTAAACAACTTCCCTTAAGGCCAGTCGTAATGCATTGAAGAAAAAAAACTTACCTCGCAATACTGATTGTTAGAATAAATGGAATATGTTTTTTTTGGCACGAAAGCGAAATATTGCAGATATCTCGATACGAAGGATTCACATAACCTGAAATAAAGCAAGATACAAGCAACCGTGACGGATTATGGTTTGAAACATTCTAGCGAGACTCTAGTTAGGCTTCGCCGCGTTGAATTAGGGGAGCCCATCGCGCATGTGTTTCTAAATATATAGACTGTTTGTCAAATTGTGACTAGCCGAGACGTAGAATGGTGCCAACTTTGCTACCCCAGCAAACAATAAATTTGCGTAGAAAAGTGCGTTGCACGGAGTGGCGACATTGGCCCATATTTTTCGCGGGATAAAAATATGCTTGGGCATGATGATAGTTCGCGAGCCCGATGATACAAAAGTCTTATTGCGTTCATAAGAAGCGCGGAATTAAGGAGGTCGGAGCGCGCCAGTTGAGTCAACGGACCGTTTGTGCATTTTTTTTTTCAATGAACCTCAAAAAAATGCATACGCGGCATAGATTCATTCCGTAGATGCTAATTTTTCATAAAATATATAATTATAGAGCAAAATTATGGATTTTTATATTTTTATTACGTGGATAAGAAAAACTTTCGAGCTACTACCAACTTGACAAAATATAACATTGTCGATGATTATTATGAAAAAAGTGCGTCAGTGAATGTTTTATGAAACTCAGCATGAAATTTTGAGTAATTTATAATGATGCCTATTTATATTTATGTCACAAGATTATTTATTTTTACCATCAACTAATATTGAGTGTTGCCGAAATACGGCAACTTCGCGGACATTGATGTTGACAGCAATGCTCTTGATGCGCTAGCCAAGATTCGTAGTCTTTTATCAAACCTTGATGGTTCAATATTGAATATATATTATGGTTTATAATGAGTAACGTGGGTTTTTTCCTAAATGTTTACAAAGGTTTCATTTGCGTTACTCCGTTGTTAGAAATGGTTTAGCTTGTTGCCAAATAGTCCATCCAGCCGCACGTAAAATCACATATATTAAGTTTTTTTTTCAATTCGTAAAGACTCAGCATAGTCTAGACAATAGTCTAGACCAGCGGTTCCCAAAAGGTGTTCCGAGAGTTGGGCGTATTGTCGTAGAACGCAGCGAGCCGAGTCGCCGGCGCTTTAAGGCACGCATGAATGTGGATGCCTTAAGACGGAATGACACCTCATCGCGGTCGGTATGGTAGAACAATTATAGATACCCAAAAATCTCTGAAGTTGGCTCTTCTGATCCCGTCGAAACTTTGCCAAACGACGTCAAATAGATAGACAGCTGTTCGTCTATCTATTTGACGTCGTTTGGCAAAGTTTCGACGGGATCAGAACAGCCGTTTCAGAGATTTTTGGGTATCTATAATTGTTCTACCATACCGACCGCGATGAGATGTCATTCCGTCTTAAAGGTTCACCAAGCCGCAACACGCACTAACGTAGCGCGGGCGATGGGCGGCAGTCTCGCTAGTTTGTGCAAAATTGGGAACCACTGGTCTAGACAACCTCCTTAAATGACAGTTTCATTATGAAGGTGCAAGATAATCAGCCGGCAGAGGTGCTCTACAATTTGCAACTTAAAAAAAATACATTAAATCCTTCATCAATTGAATACTCATCACAAAATCGAGATATCGTTCCGAAAAGCGGAAACCGGATTTCGATCAGAAATTTGACATACGCCTTTCATTTAATATTTTAAGAGATCCCCTAAAAGGATTTTTGGCAACGAGCCATACTTTTCGAGATATCGATTTTTAACAGTTTTTTTTTACCGCGCTCCTACTATATCTATAGCTGACGGGCTCAGCTTTGGCTACACCAATATATGTTATCGCCGTTTTGTGCGAATGTTGGGGTGCGTGGAACACTGGTTTGGGCAATGGGCACCCTGGGTGGGCGTGTGGAATCGTGGGGTGCGTGAAACACTAGTATGAGCGCGGGTCACCTCAGACGTGCCTGGAATATTGAGATATAGTCCAGTAAAAAAGACGAAAACCCAGCACCTTTTAGCATAGAATATCAATTTCTGACTAAAGGTAGATGGTTGCATACTGAAAGTAACCTCAATAAAATGTTGCCCCTCAACTTGCCCCAACCCTAAGAAATAGGGGTTGAAAACTTAAAAATCGGCGTATCTCGATAATTAATAGCCCGATCAAAAAAGGTTTCAAACAAAAGTTATTTGGAGTAATAAAATTCGTATAAAGTTATCTGGCGTCCAACTCCTTATCTTTGAAAATAGCCGCACAACAACGATTCGAAAATTCGGGTTTGATGCGTGTGCGAGCGGAGTAGACATATCGCTGCGTCCTTGTCTGGGTCAGTGGTGCTCTCGGACGTCAGATAACTTTATACGTGTTTTATTATTTCAAGAAACTTTTGCTCCAAACATTTTTTGATCGGGCTATTCATTATCGAGAAATGGCGATTTTTAGGTTTTCAACCCCTATTCCTTAGGGTTGGGGCGAGTTGAGGTGCAAACGTTTATTGGGGTTACTTTTAGTATGCAACCATCTACCTCCAGTCAAAAATTCATATTCTATGCTAAAAAGTGCTGGGTTTTCGTCTCTTTTACTGGACTAATAGACAAATGTACAGTCGTGCTGTCCATGAAAAACCCCGGAATCGGAGAAAATTAGAAGAAGCCTATTTTTTGACAGGTCATTTTGTAGGTGCCGCGGGTGCTAAATCCAAGTTTGCCTAAAAATCGGGGTGTAGGGTTTTTTTTAGGAGATGAAAGGAGATGGGGGTGGATTAATGCCAAACTGCAACCCCTACGAGGTCGGCGCCGTGAGACAAAATATGCAGAAAAATCCGGGCTTTAGTTCTGTCCAAAGCGCCGAAGTCGTGGAAGTTCATTTTGGGGGTGATTTTTTTTTTGAAAAATCAGTTTTAATTCCATAACTCTTTAGAAAAAAATCGTACACTTTATGTTCAAATTGGAACGTTGTAGCCCTTGAAAGACGCGTCGATCGAGTATTTGATCATCACTCTCCGATACCTTCACCCCCAAAAAAATGGTTAAAAAACAAAAAAAAAAACGTTTATTGAATAACTAAAAAACTTTCGGTTTTTCGGGTATGGTTTAAATGTACGAAATGTAGAGAATAATTTTCTCTATATTTTCGTTGCTATGGACCACCCTTGAATTTTGATTTTCCAACCCCTCTCGGGGGCTGAATTTCATTTTGAATTTTCAACCCCTGATAGGGGTTCGGAAAAGCAAAATTCAATGGTGGTCCATAGGAACGAAAATATAGAGAAAATTATTCTCTACATTTCGTACATTTAAACTATCCCCGAAAAATCGATTGTTTTTGACTTATTCGATAAACAATTTTTTTGTTGTTTCTTCAACAATTCTTTTGGGGGCGAAGATATTATTGGAGAGGGATGATCGAATACTCGATCAACGCATCTTTTCAAGGGCTACAACGTTCCCACTTGAAGAAAAATTGTATGTATTTTTCCTAAACAGTTATCGAATGAAAACTTATTTTTTAAAATTTCACCCCACTTTTTCACCCCCAAAATGAACTTTCACGACTTCGGCGCTGCGGACAAAAATAAAACCTGGATGTTTCTGAACGTTGTGTCTCCCGCCGCCGACCTCGTGGGGGTTGTAGTTTGGCATTAATCCACCCCCATCCCCTAAAAAATCCTACACCCCGATTTTAAGGCAAACTTGGTTTTAGCACCCACGGCACCTACAAAATCACCTGTCAAAAAACTAGCCTTCTTCTGATTTTTTCCGATTCCAATACACAGCACGACTGTACTAAAAGAGCATCGTAGATTAATTTTTTGTTTTTCCACAGTTCATTTTTTGCAGGTGTAAGGCCGGATCCACACAATGCGGTTCTATTGGAGCGTTTTTTCCGGGTCTATAGTGTAATATAAGTTTTAAACTACGCTTACAGTATAGATCCGACAAAAACCCTTCGGTAGAACCGCATAGTGAGTACCCGGCCTAATAGATTTCTTGGGTTCATTTATTAGTGTTGAACTTTGTTGAGGTTTTTAATATTTTTTTGTTTCTCTAGTTTCTGTTTTTTTTCCAGTTTTTAATTTTTGGGGTTTTATATGATTTTTTAAAGTTTTTTTTCTATTTTGCATGGTACCTTCTTATAATACTTGGTAAACAGCCTCGGCAGCAATGGTGGGAGGGTTTGTTTCAACCGCTCAAACTTGACGAAGATCCACACAAAGCGAAGAGCGCGATAACATATATAGGTATAGCCAGAGCAGAGCCCGTCCGCTATAGATGTAGTAGGAGGGTGGTAAAAAAATAACTTTCGAAAATCGATATCTCGAAAACTAAAGCGCGTCGCCAAAGATTCTTTCCAGGGAAGTCTTATAGCATTAAAATGAAGGTGCATGCCAAATTTTAGATCGAAATTCAGTCACCGCTTTTCGGAACTTCACCCCAAAGCCATAGTTGGACCTTATAATTGCACTTACAAAAAGTACGAAATCTGAGAGATGGAATTAGAGATTAAGGGGTGCGATTCCGATGAAAAAAAAATTGGCACGGTGAATAATCATTGAATTTTTGGGGAAGGGTCATCTGGCATCGTTTTAAATGATTTTTCAAAGGCTGCTTTTTCATGTCACGGTATCTCTATCGTGTAACATTTTTTGTACAAACGAAAATTTCGAAAATTTCGAAAATATATATACGTTGTCGACTAGTAAAGAGCCCGTTGATAGTTTCACAAAAAAATCCCGAAAAGGACCTTTTTTACATTGCCAAGTGACTTACTGACAAATGCAGATTGTTGTAATACAAATTGCTCGAAGTCGTACAGCATCCTCCTATATTTTGGATCTCACTCACTTTTTCGAGTATCTTGTGACGTGTCCTGCGCGAATTTTTCAAAACTGCGTAGTTTAGTGTTGCGATTTTGTACTCTGGTACGAAATTAAATTGAACATCGAAAGAGTCGTGGCACTGTAATGGCAACTCGTCCGTTTTTTCTTGAATAAAAAAAATCTCAACGAATAAAGTATGCAGTCTAAATTGGAGGCATTCGTTCGTCCAAATCACGTAAAAATTGCCACAGCAGTCATTCCTAACCAAAGAGGCAATTACGGCGGATATCGTTGAAAACTTGGCATGTCTCGAAGTAATAAATCATGTTTGCGGTCATATCGTCATTGCGAATCTCCTTGGACACTGGCAACGCGTGTATGTGTGCTTACGCGGTTCACCGAGGCCGGCACTAGCTCAACGCTTTCCTTCGCGGTTCACCCCCTCAAGGTGTATGAATTCTCTTTACCCTCTTTACCGTGTATCGAGCCTCCCTCACTTGACAGCCCCAACGTCGGACTGGCTTTGCCCCACCCCCCCCCCCCCCCCGGCCCTCCTCTAAACTCATTAACCCTCGACAATGACGCCTCCTGGCGACGACTATGACTGGGGCATTCCATACACATTTGTTTGCCTCATGGAATAAAATTGAAAACGTAACGAAACAGCAGAGACACTATGCTGTTTTTCTCAAATGTTTCAATTAACTTTAACGCTGTTGTACCGAACAAATGTACTCGCTTTTTTACGAGCACAATCAACACGTATTTTGTAGGTGGAATAGCTTGTCTCTGTTGAGTCATTTTCATAATTTCAATAAATCAAAAAATGGTTCGGGCATCTAAAAAAGCAAGTTTTTATTGCATTCGAACGATGCAAAATATCAACATCAACGGAGTTTTAATGCACGAAACTCGACGGTATGAGTGTTTATTCTCAACGCTAATTTTTTATCTACTGTAATAAATCAGATACGAATCATATAAATGCACTACAGTGAGGTATAAGCGAAAATATTTATCGATAAAACAAACAAGGTTATGAGATTTGAATAAAGTTCTAAGCCACCTCTTTTTTTATTAGAAGTCGTATTCTTTTTGACGAAGTACTATATATTTTTGAGTTCAATGTAAAATTCCATTTTAGCGAATCAAATGCCATGAATATTGCGCAAATATTCACAAAGTTAAAGCACGGTTTCTCTTCTGAGTATGTATATTCTGTATATTCTGAGATCAGTCGTAATCAACATTTCGGTGAACGAAATATATTGTTCCGTTGAATATCAACCAATGTTCCAGTGTATGCCGAGATCCCAACGAACCATTTCGTTGATGGTATGCGATCGTTTACTTTTCTTTCTCGTTTACATACGTTTGTATCCAGAATTGAAAACAGAATCGAAAACATTTTCACCAAGAACGTCCAAACGAGAAGTACTCTAGTAGCAGCTTTGTCCCCGCAAAAATTTAAGGGCAAAAATGTGTAACGAGGCTCAATGATTGTGCATCATTGCCATACGAGTCAGCAGCGACCTGTCTCTTTCGCTCTCAAACTTCTTCCTCTCCCTTTATCTTTTGTACAATTCCTTCTCGCCCTATACTAGTCCAGTAAAAGAGACGAATACCCAGCACTTTTTAGCGTAGAATATGAATTTTTGACTGAAGGTAGATGGTTGCATACTGAAAGTAACTCCAATGAAATGTTGCCACTCAACTCGCACCAACGCTAAGAAATAGGGGTTGAAAACTTGAAAATCGCCGTATCTCGATAACGCCCGATCAAAAAAGGTTTCAAACAAAAGTTATTTGGAGTAATAAAATTCGTATAAAGTTATCTGATGTCCAACCTCCTATCTTTGAAAATAGCGGCACAAAAGCGGTTCAAAAATTCGGGGTTGATGCGTGCGCGAGCAGAGTAGACATATCGCTGCGTCCTTGTCTGGGTCAGTGGTGTTCTCGTGCTTTTGTGCCGCTATTTTCAAGGCTAGGGGATTAGACGTCAGATAACTTTATACGTATTTTATTATTCCAAGCAACTTTTGTTTGAAACATTTTTTCATCGAGCTATTAAAGTTATCGGACGTTTAAACCCCTATCTTTGAAAATAGCGGCACAAAAACACGAGAGCACCACTGATCCAGACAAGGACGCAGCGATATGTCTACTCCGCTCGCACACGCATGAACCCCGAATTTTCGAACCGCTTCTGTGCCGCTGTTTAAAAAATTTTGGTGGTTGGACGTTAGATAACATTTTATGAATTTATTATTCCAAATAACTTTTGTTTGAAACCTTTTTTGATCGGGCTGTTAATTATGGAGATACGGCGATTTTCAAATTTCCAACCCCTATTTCTTAGCGTTGGTGCGAGTTGAGGGGCAACATTTTATTGGGGTTACTTTCAGTATGCAACCATCTACCTTCAGTCAAAAATGCATATTCTTTTACTGAACTATACGGCCGTTACCGAGCTATCGTCGATCCCGTTCCGCTCGCCGAAACCTCCATTCGATTGTACGTATTCTAATCGTTTGCGATCGGTAGACGTCCGAACCCTACAGTAACACGAGAAATCGCGATTCTTCCGACCTTTCATCCGTCAAAAACGCCGCAGATTTATTTTACATCTATTGTAGGTGTTACAGGAAATAATGACAATACAACAAGACAATTTTAGCCGTACGAGGCTTCTGCTTTTTCCCTCGCAATTTTTTCTCATCTCCGCAGCCCTTCAACCCTTCGCGATTCGCGCGATACTGACCCAGTAGTGGAGGATAGTGCTATATAGCTCCAAAATGCTACTGTTACCGCCCAGTACTTCAGGAATAATATCGATTCGTTGCCAACAAAAAGACGTCACTTGAAGTGTTGAAGGGTGCAGCTTGCGATCATTCGTTCCTTCGCGGATGATAAAGACTTCGCATTCCCTCGTGAAAGAGGAATGGCGTACGCGCTACGAGAACAGGTATGATGGCTATGCCGGAGGGGTATGTTGAACCATACAACGAGAAATTGTCCTGTATTGAATACAAAGACGTTTTCCCCATTCGCAATATTTCGCAAAACGGGTCAAGCATATCGACTATAACTATATTGAATGGTATACGTCATTTAAATGCCCGCAATCAATTCCTTCACAGATACGAGGCTTTTCTCCTGAAAGTGGTTCCTAATGTCCATAACCCCATGGGGAATAAACCCAAGAGTTCTAACTCAACTGCAATGTGTATACGATACATCGATAAGCGTAGACAGCGCCCTCTGCTTTCTATGAATTTATTATGTTGAAGTTTGCATCGTTGGCATGCAACGGAAATTAATTCTTTATTCATTGTTCAAATTTTATTTCGCCGTTTTAACCGGTGAAAATCACTTGAACGTTTTTACGTTTCTTTAGTGGACACTTATCACCTTAATTTGTAAAACAAAACCTATGGATGATGATGAAAAAGATACAATGAAAAATAAACAAAAAAGATCGTTGAATTCCAACGATGCAAACTTCAACCTCATATGAATTTACGTACCGAAGGAAAATGAATCTACGTTTGGGAACCTTCGTGCTGTAGTGCAGGTGTTGATGAGTTTTTTTCATTCCAAACCCGACTGGTATTGTTGTTCCGGCAGCCGGATCACTGATCAGGCAAGTTTGAAGATACGGCCCGGAATACCGTAAAAGCGCCCGCCTAATCTGTGCTGGATATTTACTGGATCAGTGAATCCGGAGAACGGCTGTAGTAAAGACAAGCTGATCAGTCCTGAATCAGGTAATCTTGCAAGGACCTTGTTAGGGGGCCGAAGGCCGTGCCTGATCGGCGCTGTATGTCTGTCAGATCAGTAATACCCAGATACCAAAGTAAAAAGGTTAATCAGGCCCACATCAGACGACCCGTAACGCGTCCCTCACATGGCTCTGTTAAGGTTACCTGTCCAAGGCCTGATCGATTTTCCCTTTTCCATCCGTGCTCCGAGGTTGGCTAATCCAGTAGACATCCGGTGCCGATCCGCCATGCACTTCGAAGTGTATATCTGATTTGCGCCGCATGTCTACCGGGTAATCTTATTCGGGGCCATCAAAGTAAACAACTGAGTTGCTGCATGCATAATTTTGGCAAGATTCTAATAAAAGTAATATGGTGTCCATGTGGACGCCGTCATCATCAAATCAAGATACAAAGTACGAATACAAAGAAGTTTGAAGTTTGCATCGTGGGAATGCAACGCTTTTTTCGTCCCTTTTCATCTGTTTATTTTTATCATCATCAAAAGTTAATCAATCAAATCAATAAAAGTAAATTTTATTGGCACAACTTAAACATTTTCTTTTTTTTACAAAATCATCATCAGAAGCCTTTTCTTGCAAATTCCGGTCGTAACACTCTAATGAGAATATGCAAAAACGTGTGAGTTATTTTCACAGCCTAAATAGACAAAAAAATCCGGTAAAAATAAGAACTATTGCAGCGATGCAATCTTCAACCGCATGAATTAATTTATTGACATTCTTTAGAATTATTGACATTCTTTAGAATAGAATTAGAATGATAAAAATATGCAAAGAAAAAAAGAAGGTTTACATAAGTGTTGGAATGGCTAATTAGGTAGCGCGCTTAGCTCTAGAATTAGGAGACGTAGGTTCAATTCCGAGGGGAGGTAAAAAACTTCAACGAGGCAGGATACGTTTTATTCCAATTATCATATAGGCAGGATCATAAATAACGCATATGGAAACAAAAAATACTACCAGAATTCGTTTGTTCAGATCGGAGCCTGAAAAGGTATACGGATCAGTTACGTTACCGGCATCCGCATCATGGCCGGATTCAAAAAAGCATTTCACGCCCGGTAAAGCTCTGATCGGGCGGCCTGTACCGTGCCGTGATACGGAATACGGTGGGCCGGATGCAGCTCTAGTCTGCCCTGTAGCAACATTTCTAGTCGGGAAAATAACCTGCTCGGTATTCATTCCCAAGAATTGGAATTATTTCAACAAGGATTAGCGGGACCATTTTTGTTAAACGAAAGTCCACCCGTGCAGAAATTATCGTAGGGATCCTATTGGGTTTCCATACTTGTCTCTACTTCCTGATAGAGAACCAATGGGTCATCGCATTGGATCCCTATACTAAAGCGTCACGCTCGTACATTGGAGTTTCATTGGGCGGTACGAATCCTATTTGAATCCTCAAGGATTCTCACTTTATCGAAGAGAATCCGATACGATCCTTGATAGATCCCATCGCATTCTGTCCGTTGAATTTTCTAAACAAAACATTTTGACGTATAAATAGAGTGGATCTCAAAAAAGTATAAATCTTAAGGTTGTTATGTGGTTTAGCTGTCGGGGGTGACGTAAGAGGGGAGCGTCCTATGCTTATGCACGGAGCCAATTTACTGTTAGCATTCAAATAATCGTCATATTAAACGCACGCCTTCGAACTATTTTTCTACATCTATTTGTAAAAATATGCATTTTTGAACATTCGGTGATTACATTAAGTGTTTTTTCATTACTTTATATAATTATTTTCTATTACTATTTCTCGCTCAATTAACGCGAAACGAATTGGCAACGTTGTAAATCGTGGTATATCACAATGCCCAGGTTGGCAGAAGTGTCGCGAAGTTAGGGACATGCGTCTCGTTCGTAATCTCAATATCGGCCTAAGGATCTCCCAAAAATGAATATCGGTCTGAGTAAAAAAAATTCCGCTGTAAAGAAAAAGTGAGTACTAAAGCTGTCTATAATCTCGAAAAAATTGAAAACTTTAATAATTTTCCGATATACTAAAATGAAAAAATTATGTATGAAAAAAAAATCCGCGTTATATAGTCTTTGCTTAGAAATGTCTAAAAATGTATAATTTCTGAACATAGTTATCAAATTAATATCGAGTAATTATTACTAATTAAGAGAATAAGCACTAATAATATTCGTTGTTTATTATCCTGACCGAGTAGTTTGAGGTTCCCGGGAATAATAACCGAATACCGATAAGATAGGTAGCATTCGTGCCGTCTACGACGTTGCTACGATTGCACCATCTAATATTTTGTGTGTTTGATTTCCGAACAAATTCGCTATTAAAAACATTAGTAATTTCATAACGGTACTGTAAATCCTCATTTTCACGGTACCAAGGGTTAGTCCGATAATTAGTCGAACCCTACCTATTTTTTCAGCCCCGTGGTAAAATTCACCTAGCAGATGTTAATAATATACTGAAAAATGGTCGAGAGTTTTCCATAAGCCTAACGTAATTAACTCACGAAATATGTCGAGTTTGCCGACTTTTCTTTCTTCTAAAAGACGCCACTGTGGGTCGTATTCAAAACGCACGAGATGATCAGCAAAGAGGTTATAAAGGTCCAGAAAGAATTTCAGCTCGGTGGTAACATGTTGACTTAATCCCATAACAACCTTAACTTAAAAAAGTATGAATACTATCTTAAGGATGTATGGCAGCTACTGCAGAGTCGTTACAGAACTGATTATGCAATTTGCAAAAATCGCATTTAAAGACTAAATAAAATAATTGTAGTATTCATTGAAGCTAAAAAGAAGATTTACCACAGCTCAAAGTAAAACATGCGGTACAGAAAGAAGAATTTTCAATTTTTAACTGCAAATTTAGTTGCTGATTTGATGTACGTTTTCCCTGACGTTGTCGTGGTTACGATATACGAGCTAAAGAAATACGAAAACGGTCCCATTTAACTCGCAATATCTCGCAAAATATATGGGCACATGTCGATTTTTTTTTAACGTATCATGCATATTACAGCGATACCGCACAAAAGTTTTTTTTACAAAAGAGTACTCCGGAAATACCTTTTTTGCCAATGTAAAGGGAATTTTGGACGTACAGTCCTATGTTCCCCGTGTTAAATGACCCAACTTTGAATTCGTTTATCTCAGCATTCACGTGGGCAAATTTTGTTTTTTTTTTAATCTCAAAAAGTTCTCGATATTTTCCTTTACAATATCAGTGAGTTTAAATTCGAACAGTAGCAAATAACTTAGTTGCCATACATCCTTAAAAAAGTATAAATTGCCTGAAATAATACTTATATCTAGAAAATCGATTTCAATCGCATCACTGAAAATCGAATTATCTTTTGTTATTTATTTTACCACACCTTGGCATACACCACGAACGTCCACGCTCACGAAGCGTGCAGGTTATGTTTCAACACGCCGAGTTTTTCGTCGTGACTTTTCACATATTTTCGATTCGAACGTGGTAAGAATAGTGAAACGGCGCTAATCGGAGAACAGTGCGGAATCCAATTGGATTCGAACGAGGACCAATGTACGATGTCCCTGACGATTCCCCATACAGATGTGAGTGCATATTGGGACTCCAAATTTGTGTACGGAATCGCGAAAGGATATTTTTATGAGAGATCCAACAAATTCCGTTTGAGAATTTAAAATGAAAAAATCTCAAACGCCGTCAATCGGGAAATAGCGCGGATTCACGTGGATCCTAATGTGGATTCCCTATACGTGAGGCGTCCCTATCAAATTCCTATAGGGATTCGGTAGGATCTGAGGACTGGCCAACAAATTTCTGCACCGGCAATTGTTGCTCGCATACAACTCCGAATTCCATTAAGATCTTCCCTTCAATCGTGTTTCTTTTTTTCTCCCAAATATATGTCGTATTACTATTTCATTGGAATGGCGAATAAATGTTAACGAGAATTTCTCGGAATAAGGGCTCAAGACGCGAGAAACACGGCCGCCCGGGAACATAAATAGAGGCAAACAAATATAAAAGAAACTTGGGAGTGCCTCGGGAAGATTTTGTGCTGCTGGGCGTTCTCTCTTCGCGGTGGTGCTCTTTTAGTGGAACGAAATCGTGGGTTTAACGTATATATACGTATGCGGGTATTCACAGTTATACCTGAAGTACTTCCACGTGCTTTCTCTCTGTACTTTCTCGACGGTCTCGGAAGACTTAGCGGCTTCCTTTCCCGTTGGGGCCTGTCGAGATAAGAAACGTGGCTTAGGCCTCAACACTGTCGCACTTACACACCTGGTTTACACCGTGAACGAGCATTCTGCCTCTCTCTCTCTCTCTCTCTCTCTCTCTCTCTCTCTCTCTCTCTCTCTCTCTCTCTCTGTGCCTCTCTGTCCGTCTCTTTGGCTCCCTCTTTCTCCGGCGCTTCTATTCAGCATGGACTACCTAACTTGCTCACCTTCCCTCCATTTCTGCTTGGCGTTAGTCCAAAACAATAGGAGATACAGTGGTTAATAGTCAGAGGAACCAAAGATACCCTGGCAGAAGTGTCGTGAACGCTGGAGGTTTCGAAGGGCCGACATCCAGTAACCCTTATTGTATACTCAAGTGTACGTATAAATTACTCCGATATCTCAAACCGGCCAGAAGAGGTAGGCCTAATTTTCAAAAAAAAAAAAAAAAAAAAAAAACGTGAAGACTGCAGCCTTCTACATTATGGAATCCCGAGTTTGCACCAAGCCCTCACGACATTTAGCTGTCAATGTTAACACTCGGTTGAGAACGAATAATCACGGTTCGCTTACACATCAGCGTGTTTATCGATGAACGCATATGAGATCGAAGCTTGATGATGTTGATGTTTGCATCGTTAGAGTGCAATGATTGTTTTCTCTTTATTTTTCGTTTCTTCATTTTGATCATTATCCAAAGTCTTCTATCTTCGAATTAAGGTCATCAATCTCTTATAAGATTCTGTAGTAAGCAATTTTTCCCAAGTCTTTTTTAATTTCTTTTGTCTAAGTATTTAATTTGCGAATTGAAAACAAGCATTTCTAATGAGAATACGTGACAACGTCTGAAGAATTTTTACAGCCCCAATCGGTCAAAAACTTAGGCAATTAAAAATAATTAAACGTTGCATTCTAACAATAAGAATGATTTTTTTCCTTGCTCAAATTTCTTTCAGTAGATTTTAGATACGAAAATCACTAAACTATTTTTTTAAATGCTCATTGCGGAATCTGCAATCGACATTTCCAAAAAATATTTATGACAATAATAAAAATGAGGGTACGAAGATATAGTCAAGACTTTTTGGAGCGTTCCAACGATGCAAGCTTCTACACTATAAACGTATAGGCGGACAGTTTAATACCTATTTAGCAAGCACGTTGAATCTATTTTTATTAACTAGCTAAATAGAACCTCGATAATTGGTGTCGCGGTCCTTCGGATCGTACTCCCCGACGAAATGCATTTCTCATTAATACAACTACTCTCTCGGGGTACATTATTTTATAGCAATGCAAGGTGTCACCGACTTGCATTTAAGCTGAGGTGGAACTCCCTTTCCTGCTATAGTCCCATCCTAAATCGGTAGATATTTTCTGAGCGGCATTGTTTTTTTTTAAGTTTCACCGTACTCAGAATTGGAATAGGCATATAAACTCAAAATATAGGCGTTTTACGGAACGCCGAAAGCCTACGAAAAACCGGATTACATATTTCTTATTTATTAGTTCTTAGGACGAAATGACTGAAAAATAAATACACATGTTCATTGATCCTGCAAAAATACGTACAAGTAAAAAAAATATATTATCATGTACTTTTGCAACATCATACAACGATGCGCGGAAAACCCTTCCAATTGGTAACACTGTTGTGGACGTTATATGAATTTGAAAAAAAACCAAACATAATCTTAATCTGTATAAGCGTTGCGATGTTTGGTACCAGATTAGGAAAACATGTACATAGTGACGGCGTGCTAATCTTTAATTATCTATTTTTCTGACAATTCTCAGAGTCACATAACACAAAATACTTCGACTTAAATCTGCTACCAACGTTGAAAAACAGTTTACCGAAGGCGTACACCAAATCTGAGCTCAATCGGCCAATTGGTTGCCGAGATATCCTAATTGCCGGCTTGAAAAGCATAGTTTCGAGAAAAACGCGTTCAAAGTTGCTGCGCCTCGTCTGCCCTCCCCAAGCGTACTCCTTAAAATTTCTATAACCCGGCTAATTTTATGAGCATCATTGAATGGTTTTCACAGACGTATGCAGAAATGTCTGTAGAATAATAAAATAAAATGTTTTAAAAAATACGTTTTTTCCCCGAATTTCTATACATCAATACTGCCTTAGATTGATATGAAATACATTTCCTATCTGTCTCTCTTACAGAGCTGTAAGCGCCTCTAATGCTA